>QANX01006661.1:2784-20399 GCA_003254975.1 Ochetophila trinervis
TACTTATTCCTAATTGATTTCTGATTTTTATTATTCCATATTTCTTAGTTTTCTAATTTATTTGTTTCTTATTCTTATAGTTTCTTATTTTCTTAGTTTCCTATTCTCATAGTTTCTTATTTTCTTACTTTCCTATTTTCATCGTTTCTTATGTTTTTAGTTTCCTATTCTCATAGTTTCTTATTTTCTTACTTTCCTATTTTCATCGTTTCTTATTTTCATACTTTCCTATTCTAAATTTATTTAGTTTCCTATTCTCATTGCGTTGTTTTATAGAGTAATTATTATTTGTTTCATTACTCTTTTGTCCTTTTCTTTTGTGCCAATTTTGCTCTAGCATTGAACTTGCTTTTATTGTTAGGTTTTAATTTTGAAATTTGCTATTTTAGTTTTATATTTTTGTTTAAGATAATTGGTTCTGAAGTGCAACTGGGTGAACAAGACTTGAGTGGTAAAAGGCTTGAGTGGTGAGCATAAAGAGGGTAAAAGCCAAATTTGTGTGAAACACGAGGGTTTACCATTGTTGAGTTAAACACGTAAGGGAGTGTGTAAGAATGTCTAAAAGAGACGGAAAGGGAGTTTCTACTTCGGAAGAAGAGCACGTGGCAACACCGGATCCAAAGCTTTTACGACAATCTTTGGAGGGTGAGTATAGAAGGATGGAAGCGAGATTGACTTCTAGAATGGAAGAAACATTGAAATCTAGGATGGATGAGATGATGGAGCAAATGAGGGAGATGACCATGGCCATGTCCAATACTACTAGAAGGGAAGGAACACGACCTAGGAGACAAGAAGTAATTGTTTACGATGAAGAAGAGTATGAAGTCCAAACTGTAAGGAGAAGACCTAGGAGAGAGGAGCCAAGAGGAGGAAGGGATGACAACCTAAGTTCAATTAAGATGCACATTCCGCCATTCAAGGGAAGAAGTGATGCCGAGGCATACTTGGAATGGGAAAAAAAGGTAGAGTTAATATTTGATTGTCACAATTACTCTGAGGAGAAAAAGGTTAAACTAGCCGCAGTGGAGTTCACCGACTATGCTCTAGTTTGGTGGAAGCAACTTATACAATCAAGGAGGATGTATAGAGAAGATCCGGTCTCAACTTGGGATGAGATGAAGAGAATTATGAGGAAGAGGTTTGTACCATCTTATTACTATAGAGAGCTTCATCAAAAGTTGCAGAGACTCACACAAGGCTCTAGGTCCGTAGAGGAGTATTACAAAGAGATGAAGGGGGATGAGCTAAATGATAACGTAAGTGAAGTATTTATGACCGCCACAAATAACCCAGGGAGAGATGGTTTGCAAACTAGAGATATCGAGCCAACGGGTTTCGATGATGATGAAGTCTCAAATAATTCCATGAGGAGACGCACATGGAGGGAGGAACCAAGGGCTAGGAGAAATGAGCATAATGAAAAGAAAGTCACACTTGCACCTTTATCTCCAATGGATGTGTATTTTGAACAATTGAAATTATCCAAAAGTTCACATGGGGATTTGGGAAGTGAGACAAATAAAAAAATTGAGTGTAAAGAGGCCAAAAGTGAAAATATTATAAATAAAGGCCCAATGGTGAGTGATTGCACTAGTAAGAAAAATAAAGAGGAAAGTACAGTAGAAAAAAGTGAGATGAGTGAAAAGAAAAAGGGTTTTACTGCAAAAGAGAGAGAAGTCAGTAATGCATTCTTAGGCAAGAAAGCAATATTATTAGTGAGGTTTCGAGAAGTTTTGCTTTGTGAAACTAACCTTAACCCCAATTTGCCTAGTGTTTTTGTCTCTTTATTGCAGGACTTTCATGAGAAATCAAAATTGCATGGAGTGCCTAGAATTATTAAATATGATAGGGATGTGGAATTTTTGAGTCCCTTTGGGAAAGTTTTATGGGATGACACGTGGAGGATATTCAAACCAGGAGATTGGGTTTGGGTATATTTAAGGAAGAAAAGGTTTTTCAAACTTAGGAAGTCTAAGTTGGATGCTAGAGGCAATGGACCTTTTCAAGTGCTTGAAAGAGTAAAGGACAACGCATACAAAATCGCCCTTCAGGGTGAGTACAATGAGTCCACTATTTTTAATGTTTCTGATATTTTTCCTTTTGATATGGATTCAGATTCGAGGACGAATCTTTTTGAAGAGGAAGGGAATGATACGGGCATCATAATGCCATATTCTACCATTGGAGCAAAAGATGATGATGCGGGCATCATAGAGCCATATTCTACCATTGGAGCAAAAGATGATGATTTAAGCATGATGTCCAAGCAAAGAATGAAGGTGGTAATGCTGTTCGGGAGTTGCAAAGGCGAAACGAAGTAATTTTAGCTATTTTCGGATTACAATGGCAGTTTCGTAATTTAGCTATTTTCGGATTATAATGGCAGTTTCGTAATTATTGCTATTTCCAGATTATAATGGCAGTTTTGTAATTATTTCTATTTTCGGATTATATTTATTTAGGGTTAGTTTTTAGCCTTAGGATTACTTTCCTAATTATTTTATGGTCTAGATTGATTCCTAACCTAACCCTAATATCTATATAAAGGGGAGGTTACTAGCTTGTTAAAGACAACTTTGATTATTGATTAAATAGAATCTATTCTTGTTTTCAACAAGACTTGTGTGTTCCAAGTGAGGATAGTTCTTCTTCTACTTGTTGCATTTGGGAATTGATCTTCTTATCAAAGGTATTTACTTTGTGGCGAATTTCAATTTCATTCTTTGCCTTCTAATTAGTGTTGCTAGATACAATTGTTATCTAGAGGTGCTATAGGGCGGGATTTTACCTAGGGTTTGTTCCATATCATCTTGTGTGTTGGGATTACAGTTTCTTTAAGCTTGGGGTTCCGCATCACATAATGATGATTTAAACATGATGTCCAAGCAAGGAATGAAGGTGGTAATGCTGCTCGGGAGTTGCAAAGACGAAACGACATAGTTTTAGCCATTTTTGGATTTCAATGGCAGTTTCGTAATTTAGATATTTTCGGATTATAATGGCAGTTTTGTAATTATTGCTATTTCCAGATTATAATGGCAGTTTTGTAATATTTGATATTTTCGTATTTTATTTAATTAGGGTTAGTTTTCAGCCTTAGGATTACTTTCCTAATTATTTTATGGTCTAGATTGATTCTTAACCTAACCCTAGTCTCTATATAAAGGGGGGTTACTAGCTTGTAAGAGAAAACTTTGATTATTGATTATATAGAATCTATTCTTGTTTTCAACAAGACTTGTGTGTTCCAAGTGAGGATAGTTCTTCTTCTACTTGTTGCATTTGGGAATTGATCTTCTTATCAAAGGTATTTACTTTGTGGCGAATTTCAATTTCATTCTTTGCCTTCTAATTAGTGTTGCTAGATACAATTGTTATCTAGAGGTGCTATAGGGCGGGTTTTTACCTAGGGTTTGTTCCATATCATCTTGTGTGTTGGGATTACAGTTTCTTTAAGCTTGGGGTTCTGCATCACTTAGCAGAGCAAAAGTCTCGAACATTTCTCATCTACTCCGATTGAATAAACTCTTTATTCAATGGAGTGAGGGGCTAACTGTATGGGTAGTTTTGACTCCGACCAAAGGATCTTATGTAGAGGACTACAGTCGGCCTGTCTGATGAAATTTTGAGCCTGATTCTTTATTTGGCATAGTCTAACTCCAATATGGATCTTCACACAGGGTATCGCAAGAGCTTCTTTATTGTTTGCATCCAAAGGTTCATTAGCTTGGAATGTCTGAGGCATAAAGCATCCCTAAGTAATCACTCAAAGGATTCATTCCCTACATGACTAGGAAACTTTCCTAAGCTCTGACAAGGTTTCCTAGGGGGGTAGAAAATCTAAAAGTCTAAGACACTATATATATCCCTTCAAGAAATTAAGGTAAGGATCTTAATTCTAACCCTAGAGAGATCACTTTTTTGTAACTTTCATAAACATTATCTAACTTGAGCATCAGAGTGTCTTAGGCCAGTACAACTCTGGTGCCTAAGATCTTCACATTTGTGTTATTTCACAAGTACACGGCGGAGGACAGAGGAGCAAAATCGCACCACTACAAAACTCACCCTAAAAGATAAAGGTGAACACATACCAAAAAAATTCAGATACTTTTGGTTGCTAGATTGTGGAGCATATAAATCCAATACTTTAGACTTTAGATGCCACCCACCATGCGATTTTTAGATTAGCATAAAGAAAGTTTTACTATGAAAGACATCTTTAAGGGTTGACTAGCATAAAGACACTTATATTTGATACACTTGCAAAAGTTGGTTTATGAAAATTATAGTTCCTGATGAATGATGATATTATGGGCATGTTTCAAGATGTGCAATATATTCTACTTGAATAAAATTTTTTTATAGTAATTGACATAAGTAGCAATCTAATTTAGTATGCATTTCTATTTTTAAATACAAAGACTGACCTGGGGAGTTAGTTGAGGTCTAAGACTATTAGGCATGTACATCATAAACAAATTGGAAGCTTCATAATCAGTCTAAAAAGAGTTCCACATCTAACAATTAGATGCATCAACCATGACTACAATTGAAGCACAATAAAAACCATCAAAAGATTGATAAGACAAACCATTAAAAAATGAATTTTAACAAGATGACTTGACTCCTCTCTCCACTGTTGGGTCTAACTCGATACTTCTTGGGTTTGTTGATTTTTGCCTAAAAAATCAACCAATTTCAACATCCAAATACACACAATAACCATCAAACCAAGATTACAAATTTCTAGGGCACAAAATTGAATGAACCACCCGCAACCCCACCTAAAGAGAGAGAAAAATTAAAAAGCAAGCTAAAAAATTGAAGAAAATATAAAACAAATATCAAATTTGAGGAATAACTTGGAAAGTACCTAAAGTGACGAAGTCATCAGTGTTATTCAAGAGTTATAGAGTGTGAGTGTTAGCGAAAAATAAAAACAATGTCGTCTCTTAGCTTTAGATGTTGTCTTATGTTGACTAGAATTATGATGTGGCAGATTTTAGTATATCTAATTGTTTCTCTCAGAGAAGTTGGGTCTCTGTTAAGCATTAATTAGTTTCTATTTTGTTTTTGTTTTAGTTAAGCTATACGTTAGCAATATAAAGAGGAAAATGCTTGTCATTTTGTAAAAATTGGAAAATACAAGAAATAGAAACAAAATCTTCATCTTCTTCTTCTTATTATTCTTCTTTCTTTGTACAATTAGGGTTTTATGTTTTGTTACGTTCCTTTACATGGTATTAGAGCAAAAGAGATCCTTAAATTGTGGAACTCAAGAATTTGTTTACTACTGAAGATAGTCTGATTGATTAGTTTAAGAATTATCTCGTGTTAAAATCATTGTTTCCCAACAGTATTCTCAAGTTGAATGACTCGAACTACTTGATCTGGAGGACTCGGATTCTTCCAATTTTACGCTGTCATCAAGTGGATAAATATGTTCTTGATCCATAATAAAAATTTATGAAGCAAATTTTTGGTTGATTCACTGAAATTTTTGAATCTGTGTTGGATAAACATACTAAAAAGCAAAAGATATGGATTTTACAAGATCAATTGTTGCAAGGTTGGCTTATTTATATCAGTTCCCCTTCGGTTATAATTCAATTAGTTAGCATAAAAACCTCAAGTGAACTCTAGCATGATCTTGAAATCATGTATGTGTCTCAATCTAAGATGAGTATTATACATCTTTGGCTTCTTCTACAACAAAAAAAAGTAAGGATCTATGACTATTACAGATTACTGTGTCAAAATGTAAGCCATTGCATATCACATTTTAGCTGGTGGTTGAATATCTTTGAAGCTGAGCTCATTGTTTACATATTAGGGGATTTAGGAGAGGAATATAAGAATTTGCCACAAACTCTCACCTCTAGAGTTGAGCTTCATGTTCTTCAAGAGGTAAAATATCATCTCTATCATTTTGAAACTAAATTGCATAACAAGAATGCTTCTTTGACATTCAATTTTGGTAAATCGTTTGCAAATGTTGCTTCAAGCAATTCTGTAAATTTTGTCTCAAATTCTGGCATGCCTATTGTTGTGGTATATTTTAGATTAGCTTGCAAGTGCACGAATCAACAAGTAATAAAGTGGATTTCTTAAAAAGAAAACTGATATCGATCCCACAAGAAATAACGTCTCTAGTGATAAAATTAAATCAATTGTAAATTAGACTTAGAAAATTAAAAGAGATTTGTTTTTGAAAGTTTGTTGTTGAGTAACCAAGCATGAATTAAAATGAAAGCAATATTAAAAATAAGAACAAGGCAGCAAGTAGTATTATCAAGATTTTAAGAAAACAAGGATTATGACTTTACCACTATTACTCTTATTTAGCCTAAATGCATTATAGATTCATAGGTTGACCCCCCTTTGACCATAAGTTACTAGAAGTTGATTTCTCAATGCATTCTAATCTAGCAAGCACGACGTATTTAATTATCCCTAATATAAATACGGAAATTTAAGCCCTAAGACATGCAAACCTAATATGTTCTTGTCAAAGTTATCACTAAGGCATGCAATATTCATATAACTATGTATTTCATTGCCCATCCATATTTATATCCCTTATTCCTAAGTCAATATAAATGCTAAATCAATCCACCTTTTCATGGAAAGCATTAAGAACTACAATGAAATATTAACCTTAACGTGAATCAAACTCAAATATGCATTAAACACTAAATATTCGTAATAGGGTTACATCATAATCCTCATACAAATATTAGCTACACATCATCTCTAAATTATCCAGTAAATAAATAAGAGATAACATAGTTTAAATAGCAAAGAAAATAAGAGTAAAGGAATCAAACCCAAAGTTGATGACTGCTGGAAATTAGTTCTTCAATCTTCTCTTCTTGGCTTCTCCAAAGTATGATCCAAGTCATAAGGTTGACTCCTCCAATGGCTTGGCCAAATTTCTCTTGCACTAGGCTTTGATTATCACAATCTTACTATGAAATAACACTCAAAACTGAATATAAAACCTTAAATTAAGGTTTGCCGTGAGAATGGAGAGAAAAGAACAGGGGTATGCAGCTGGAGAGGAAAAGGTGTTGCCATAAGGATGGCGGTATGAATTGTGTGTGAAAAAGTCCAGCCGTGAGGGCTAGTGGTGAATGGTGTTTTTCCTTTCAACAATGCATGATATTTATAGGGAATGTTTATGAGAGGTATATCCCAAACACCCTTCTAAAACCTAGAGAATATAGAAGATAATATGTAAACTCAATCTCCAACTCCTATATTTCCTAGCATGGTCGGCCACCTTAAGGAGTTTCACGTAAATGTGTCTCATGTTCACACTAGAGATAAGGAAACATTCCTAATCTCTTGAGGAATCAAATTATTATTCAACTCTAATTCCTTTTAGTCTAGATATTATTCCAATTAATATAATTAGAATAATCTAACCTTCCATGTGGCATATGATGTGGAAAATTTTGTACAAATGGCTAAAGTGTAATGACATGGCAGTCCAATCATCAATAGCATCCTAGTAAGCCAAAATACTTTCCTTGACCACCAGGAAGATTCCAAGTATCTTTTGGATGACCAAATAGACTCAGAATTCATTGATTATAGTTGAAAAAGTCAGTTTTATGTCTTATTCTTGTTTTCACAATTTGGACATTTGGAAGACACTCAAATTTTAATTTCCCCGAGATGGTGTAAATCTGCCGCAACTGTTGGAAATATTGATTTTGTAATCAAATTGGCACTGATTGGCTAAACCATTTGCAATGAAACCATTCAGCATTGAAGCCTAGTGAATAAGGAATCATTTGCAATTAGAATGGCACAAAACCTCAAAATGTGGCTCTAGATATGATTTTCTCAGTAAAGGTTGCGCAGAAATACAGTAATTCCAGCATTTGTCTTTCTTTTACTGAAAATAGAAAAATATAGTAATTAAGTATTTTTCATCAACAATTAATCATAAACTAGCTTAAATTCAATATAAAAAGTAGCATAAAAATATTAACATTTTATGCCTATCACCTATTAATCCTGGTGTATCACATGTGTTGCTAATACTATTGGATTTCCTGTCACATTGGAATACCTAATAATATTGGAATGCCTATTACTTCTACTAGTTTTACATATAATTCTGATGGTAATCATGCTGTTAATTATGGTTTTAATTAGGGTAATGGCTTTGGTCATCCTTCTATGTGTCATTACAATGATGGAAGAGGTGGAGGCAGAAGTAGAGGCATGTTTAACGGTGGTTATCCAAACATAGGCTAATTGACTTTTTCAAAACCACAATGTCAGATTTGCAAAAAGTTTGGTCATACTGCTAACATTTGTTACCATTTTACTGGACACTTGCCATCAAATTCTTCTAGTCCTATGGGGTAGTCAGTTTAACAACAGTGGCTTTCATGGTTCTCAGCAGTGGAACCAACCTTTTAATGGTTCTCAACAATGGTCTAATTATATCAAAGGTTCTTTTCCATCTAATTATGGTTTCACCAAGTTCAATTCCTCAAGAAAAATTTGTTCCAGTCAATAATGAGGGCAATGGATCCTTTTTTCGAAATTTTGGTTCAATGGTTCATGTTAATAGTCAATATTCTAGCCTTTAATCCTATGGTTTCTCCTAAGGGTGTTATGGACCTTATAGAACTTTTCCTAGTGGCTCAACTGGGTTTAATACACAACCTACTAACTTTTTTCCAATCTTCAGACTGATGTGGCTATTTTCATGATCCCAATTGGTATATGGATAGTATGGCTACAAATCATGTAACTTCCTCCATAGATGGTATGTTTAATCAATCACATTACAATGGTACAAATAAGCTAGTTGTGAGCAGTGGAGAAGGTTTGGAAATCACCAACATTGGTAATGGATTTTTATTTTCTTATGCTTGTAATTTACAGCTGAAAAATGTTTTGGTTGTACCTTAAATTGCCAAAATTTACTAAGTATATCAAACCTTAATTTGGATAATGGAATTAATGCTGAATTTCATTTTAACTATTGTGGTGAAAATTAGATTACTCGCAAGTGCATGAATCAACAAGTAATAATGTGGTTTTTTAGAGAAAACTAAATATCGATCAGACGAAGAATCATTTTTCTAGTGATGAAAATAAATTCTATTGCGAATTAAATCTAGAAAAGTAAAAAAGAGTTGATTGTTTAATTGGTTGGTTTTGTGACGCAAAACAAGAATTAAATAGAAATCAATTAAGAAAGCAAGAGTTTCAAATTGATGGAACAAGGATTATGACTTCACCACTATTAATCCTATTGAGTTTCAATGCATGAAAAATTCATTAGTTAACCTCTCTTAACCTAAAGTGACCAAGAGTTGATCCCTCAATGCATTAGGAAGCACAAGATAGTTTAATCGTCCTCAATCTAAATTATCAAATTCAAGCCCTAAGACATGCAAAACCAATAAACTCTTGTTAAGGTGTCACTAGGCATGATGATCTCCCTATCTACCATATATTTTATTATAAACAATATTATACCCCTTATCCCTAAGTTAATACAATATTAAATCAATCACCTTTTCATGATAGCATGAAGATCAAGAATGAAATATTAACTATCAATATGAATTAAAACCAAATAGGCATTAAAAACTAAATATTCATAACAGAGCTACATCATAATCCTCATAAAAATTTACCTAGTCATGTTCTTAGAAATAGCCATCAATAAATCAAAACAAAGCATATTATGAATGACAAAAAGAATAAGACAAGAGAGAGCAAATCCAAAGCTTGTGGCTGGCCAAATTCCCCTCTTGTTCTTCCTTCAGTTGCTTCTTCAAATATGCCTTCAAAGCAAAGTTGAATCCTCCCAAAGCTTGCTGGCCGAATTCTCCCTTCTCTAAACTCTTGATGTAGCTGAATATTCTCTCTCTCTAAACCTTGATAATTGTGTCTAGAATTGTGTAGAATGGAATGGAAAAAGAAGAGAGCTCTCTTAAAGCTCTAAGGTGTAGGGTATTTATAGCAAAAGAGTACTTGTAGAGCAAGTAAAAACCTTAGAGGTACAACCTTACCCTAATTCTAATTCTTCAAGATAGTAGGAAACAAACTATTAATAAAAACTAAATCATTCCCTATTATTCCTCTCATGGCCGGCCATATGGGGTTATAGAAGTAATTGGTGCCTTCAAAATGATGTCACACTCCCAATTAGATTACAAAAGTAAATCCATATCTCCATAGGAATCCAATCTCTTTCCAATTTTAATTCCTTCTCCACTTAATATTCTAATTAATATTATTGGAATAATCTAGAATTTATAAGTGGTATGTGATGTGGCAATAATAATACACTTGGCTGGATAGTGATGATGTGGCAACCCCAATCATCCATGCATAGGTGGCATCCTAGTTGTCAAAGATACTTTGCTTTTATATCTTCGATGTTTGTCAGATAGATTCCAAGTACACTTTGGATGACCAAATGAATTATTAATTCACTGATCATAGTTTCAAAAGTTACTTATATGTCTTAGCTTTTCAGGCATATCTTGATGACACAAAATGGACACTGGAAAGACACTCAAATGTCAATGTCTCCAAAGGAGTGTAAGTCTGTCTCAACTTCTAAAAATGTTCATCTTCAAAATCAAACTGGTACTGATTGGCCAACCCAATTGAAATGAAACTTGATATAATTGAATCTTGATGAATCATGAATCACTAGAAATTAGAATCACACAGAAATTATATGTGTAGCTCCATATATGATTAATTCAGTAAAGATTATGCAGAAAATATTGCAATTTCCAGCATTAGTTCTTCTTTCTCTAAAAATAGAAAAATACAACAATTTAGTATTTTTCATAAACAATTAACTCAAAACTAGCAAAAATCCAACACAAAATATGGCATAAAAACATAACTTTTTATGCTTATCACTAACTATTGTGCTTTAAATGAAAAATAACGGAAAAAGTACTGCTTAAAGGAGAACAAAAGGATTGTCTGTATAAGCGACATGTTCCTAGTCATCATGGACTGGTTGAGGGTCCAAAAATCCAATTTGTATTATATGCTTTACTGCAAAGCTAGCTTCTCACTTTTCAATAATGTAGTACTCTCATGAGCACTCATTCATTACTTTTTGATGCATTTACTCATGCTCAGTTTAGTCTGGCAACAACTCAAGCAAAGAATAGTCTACCTACAGTTTCTTCTTATGATGCAAACACTATAGTTACTACTTGTGATGTAAACACAATACATCAAAGATTAGGACATGTTTCTTTACCTGTTTTGCATGTAACTCTTTGAGATTGAGCAATAAAAATTTGCAATTTTCTGAAGCCTATCAATTTGGAAAAAATCACTAGCGTAGTTTTCCAGTTTCTAATAGTGTTTCCACTAGTATTCTTGAATTAATTCATAATGATTTGTGGGGACCAGCACCTGTGTTATCCAAAGAAGGTTTTAAGTACTATATACATTTTATTGATGGTCTCACTCGATTCACTTAGTTTTACCCTTTGAAATGCAAATTAGATGCTTTTACCACTTTTCTGCTATTTCGAAATTCAATTGAAGGAACTTTTGAGAAGAAAATTAAGTGCATACAATCTGATTGAGGTGGTCAGTATAGGATTTTTAGCTCTTATTTTCAAAAAATGTGGGATTCATTTTAGACACCCATGTCCACGCATTCATAAGCAAAATGTAAAGGAACGAAGAAAACATAGACATATTGTGGAAATGGGGTTATGTTTGCTAGGTCAGGCTCATATGCCATTAAAATTCTGGTGGGAAAGCTTAATCACAGCAATTATGTCATTAATAGATTACCAACAACTGTTTTGTACTTTGTGAGTCCTTTTGAGAAATTATTTAATCAACAGCAAGACAATAAATCTTTCATGTTTTTGGTTGTGCATGTTACCCTTTCTTCAGGCCTTATTTTCACATTGATTTGTGTATTTTTCTTGGTTATTGATAGGCATAAAATGTTAATGTTTTTATGCCACTTTTGATATTGAATTTAAGCTAGTTTATGATTAATTTTTAATGAAAAATATTTAAATATTGTATTTTTCTATTTTTCAGTAAAAGAAAGACAAAGGCTGGAATTACCGTATTTCTGCGCAACCTTTACTGAGAAAATTATATCTGGAGCTACACTTAGTATTTTTATGCAATTCCAGTTGCTAATGATTCCTAATTAAATATTATTAAATGATGAAAAGTTTCATTTCAAATGGTTAGGCCAATCAGTGCCAGTTTATTTACAAATTCAACAAATTCATTAGTTGCGTCAGATTTACACTATCTTGGGACAATGAGGATTTGAGTGTCTTCCTGATGTCCAATTTGTACAATGAATATATTCCTAGAAAGCTAAGACATAGATCTAATGTTTGCAACAAAAATACCTGGATTCAGAGTTCATTTGGTCACCCAAAGTGTACTTAGAATTTTCCTAACGGTCATTGAAGATAAAAAAGGAAAGTTTTATGCTTACTAGGGCTACCATTGTGATTGGACTGCCATGTCACCACACATCAGCCATGTTTCCGAATTTGCCACATCATATGACACTTGGAATGTCAGATTATTCTAATTATATTAATTGGAATAATATCTAGACTAAAAGGAAATAGAGTTGCATATTAATTTGATTCCTAACAAGATAAGGAAAGTATCTCTATCCCTAGTGTGAACATGAGACACAAATACATCCTTACCCTTGAGGTGGCCGGCCATATAGAGAATTTAGGGGAGTTTGAGATCATGTAATATTATATCTCTTATATTCTCTAGGTTTTAGAGACACCTTAGGGTTAAACCACTCTTAAACCTCTCCTATAAATAGATTGCTACCTTGAGAGTAAGAAGAATCATCTTTTACACCACACAGCCCTCACGACTATATCAGCCTTGTTCCCTCTCCAGCCGCACCTTTCCTTTTTCTTTTCTTCTCCATTCTCAGAGCAACATAGGTTTTTAGTAGATTTTGTATTCAGTTTTTAAAAGAGCAAAGTTGAGTTACACAAAGAGAAGTCCAAGGAGATTTGGCCAGCCTTTGGAGGAATCAACTTGAAGCTTTGATCATTGTTTGATGAAGCCAAGAAGAACGGATTGAAGGATCAATTCCTAGCAGTCATAAATCGGATTTGTTTTCTTTTCTCTCATCTTCTTTGTTATTTAAATGATGTTGTCTCTTAGTTATTTCATGGATAATTTTGAGATGATGTGTAACTAATTTTACTATAAGGATTGTGATGTAACCCTGTTACAAGTATTTAGTTTTTAATGCATATTTAGTTTGATTCATGTTTTAAGGTTAATATTTCATTGTAGTTCTTAATGCTTTCCATGAAAAGGTGGATTGATTTAGTATTTATATTGACTTAGGGATAAGGAATATAAATATGGATGGGCAATGA
The DNA here is from genome assembly GCA_003254975.1 of Ochetophila trinervis. NCBI lineage: Eukaryota > Viridiplantae > Streptophyta > Magnoliopsida > Rosales > Rhamnaceae > Ochetophila > Ochetophila trinervis. The sequence goes on from QANX01006661.1 coordinate 16,203, forward strand.
AATACATGTTTATAGGAATATTGTATTCCTTAGTGACAACTTTAACAAGGTCTTATTGGGTTTGCATGTCTTCGGACTTAAATTTCTGTATTTACTTTAGGGATAATTAAATACGTTGTGCTTGCTAGATTAGAATGCATTGAGGGATCAACTTCTAGTCATTTGTGGTTAAAAGGGGGTTAACCTATGAATCTATTTTGCAGTAGAACTAAATATGAGTAATAGTGGTGAATCATGATCCTTGTTCTTTAAAATCTGTGAAATCTTACTTGCTGCCTTTCTTTTGATTTATTATTGCTTTCTTTTTAATTAAATGTTTGGTCACTCAACAAACAAACTTTCAAAAACAACTCTCTTTTAATTTTCTAAGTTTAATTTACAATTGATTTAATTTATAACTAGAGACATTATTCCTCGTGGGATCAATATCGGTTTCCTTCTCAAAAGGAATCCACATTATTACTTGTTGATTCGTACACTTGCAAGTTGATTAAAATATACCACAACAGTTATAATGGAGTGCACAAAGGCTACAAGTGCTTACATTCTACAGGAAGACTATCTATTTCAAAAAGTGTGGCTTTCAATGAACTGAATTTTTCTTTTCAGTCTCATTTTTAAAGTACACGAGTAAATTCTTCAACTACAAGACAATTAGAATCTTCAACACTTCAATCAATAGATCCTCTTTGGTTACTTCAACCTGTTCAAACATACACTCCACTATCTAGAACAAATTTGAATTTGCCTCAACCTACTCAATCAACAACTCCAGTGTCTAGATTAGTGAGTATATTCTCCTTATATAAATGATAATTCTACTTCTTATGATCATTTTTCAAATGTCAAAGAAAATTTACATACCGCTTCAATCATCTCATCAACCTCATCGAGCTCTTCTGCAATATCATCATTGCATCAGATTGTGAATCACTGAGCAGTTTTCTCAAAGAATTGATGTTTATCAAGAACTTCTTTAGCGAGCTCAAAAAAATTCAAAATACTAATCCAATGATCACTCAATCTAAGAATGGAATTCACAAACCAAAAGCTTTGCTTGGCATGAGTAATTTAGAACCAGCTATAGTCAAGCAAGCTCTTAGAGATCCAAAATGGAAACTCGCAATGGATCAAAAATATAAAGCATTGATTAAAGGAAAAAAAAAAAAGACATGGAGTCTAGTTCCTAAGCTGCCTCACTTGAACATAGTGGGTTTTAAGGACCAAGCACAATTCAGATGGGACCAAACACAAGGTTTTGATTTTTATGAAACCCTTAGTCCTGTAATCAAGGATGCTGCTATAAGACTTGTGTTAACAATTAAAAAAATGATTTTAATAATGCATTATTAAATGGGTCTTCAAGAAATAGTGTTTATGAATCAACCTTTGGTGTATGTTGACACAAGTTATTCTCATTCTTAAAGCTCAAGCAAGCCTTGATTCAAAAAGGTTTTACAAATGAGTATCAGATACCTTTCTCTTTGCTTTAAGAAAATCAGATGTTCACATTCTTCTGTTGGTCTATGATGATGATGTAGTTACAATTGGCTCCAGTGAACAACATATTGCTTTTTTAATTTTTGAGCTAAATTCAATCTTCTCTTTAAAGGATCTGGGAAATTTAATTTCTTTTTTTTTTTTTAAGGCTGGAACTAATTAGAAGGTGTAGAAGCTTGTTTATGATTCAAGTTAAATATTTTTAAGACCTATTACACAAGACAAAGATGAATGCTGCCAAAGGGTGTGCTACACCTATAAGTAGTGGCAAACAAATATCCTTGTATGATTGTGATATATTGGTAAACCTTGAATAATACAGAAGTACAATAGGTTCCTTACAACATCTTACTATCACAAGGCCTAAAATTTATTTCTCAGTCAACAAACTAAGTCAATTGCTAAGTGCTCCTACAACAGCTCATTGGTAAACTTGCGAAAGAGTGTTGAGATATCTAAAGTCGACTATCACCTATGGTGTTCATCTAAAAGCTTGCAACAAACTAGCGTTTCATGCTTTTGTAGACTCGTATTAGGCAAGCAATCCAGATGCTCAGAGATCAACAAGTGGATATTATCCTCTTATTGGTTCTAGTCTTGTCTCTTGGAGCTCCAAAAATTAGCGCACAATTTTTAGATCTAGCACTGAAGAAGAATATAGAGCTTTAGCTCATGTTGCTGATGAGTTAGCTTGGTTGCAAAGTCTTGCCAAAGAATTGCTTCAACTCTTGTTTGAACCTATAGTTTTGTGTGATAGCATGAGTGCTATAGCTCTTGCCTCAAATCCAATCCATCACAAAAGAACTAAATGTATTGAAATGGATCTACATTTTGTGAGGTACAGAGTTATTGAGAAAATCATTGAACTTAGGTATCTTCCTACTCAAGAGCAAATAGTTGATATACTAACTGAAGCTCTTGGAGTTTAAAGATTTCAGTATCTTCGAGGAAGACAAAATTTAGTTGCTGAAGAGAGACTTAAGACAAAAATTACTCACTAAACTTTGTTTATTTCTGGTATTTTTTACTTAGTTTTGCTTTTTCTGTTGCTGATAATTAAATTGTTAAAGTTGGTATGTTGAAATAGTTTGTTTCATGAAGTTAATAGCTATTATTGAAGCAAAATTTGAAGAATGTGAACAGAATATCAATGGAGTTCTATAAAATGCAAATAAAGTATTGTGAGCATTGGTTTGGAACCTGTGTTAGTTCGAGGGAGGCAAAAATGATTTCTTCTCTCTTAGCTTTAGATATTGACTTTTGTTGACTAGAATGGAAAGGTGGCAGATTTCTGTTTCTCTCAAGGATGTTGGGTTTCTGTTAAGCATCAGTTAGTTTATGTTTTAGCTAAGCTATACGTTAGCAATATAAAGAGAAAAACGCTTGTCATTCTGTAAGAATTGGAAAATACAATAAATAGAAACAAAATCTGAAACTGTTCATCTTCATCATCATCTTTTTCTTTCTTTGTACAGTTAGGGTTTTCTATTTTGTTATTTTTTGCTACAGCACGAGATAAACTTATACAATTCAACTTTTCTGAGAACAAAATACACAATGCAAATCAAGATCACTCATAAAAAATAAAAACAAGAGAGCGGATCAGAGAGCAAAAGGAAACAATTTCTACAATTTTTAAAGAAACTGAAAGAAAGATTTCCGAAGAAAATTGATGCGGGCATCATAGAGTCATATTCTAGCATTGGAACAAAAGATGACGACATCATCTTACCTAGTAAACCAGTGATGCGTTCTCGAGTTAAGAAGATCAAAGGGAGAATGCTTGGATTTGGGAAGAGAATTATGGAGAAAGATCTATTCAAGTTTCCAAATGACTTGAACACTTTTCCGAGGCCTAATGATCATTTAAGCATGATGTCCAAGCAAGGAATGAAGGTGGTAATGCTGCTCGGGAGTTGCGGAGACGAAACGGCATCATTTTAAAAATAAACAACTTAGAATGGCAATTTCGTAATTTAGCTATTTTCGTATTATAATGGCAGTTTTGTAATTATTTCTATTTTCGGATTATTTTTATTTAGGGTTAGTTTTTAGCCGTAGGATTACCTTCCTAATTTCCTTAGGATTACTTTCCTAATTTTCTTAGGATTAGTTTCCTAATTACTTTATGGTTAACCTAACCCTAATATCTATATAAAGGGGGGGTTACTAGCTTGTAAGACAGATTTGAGATTTGAGTTTTTAATCAATTGAGAAAATTAATTTTCCTATTGCTCCCAGGACTGTTCTTGCAAGGTGAGGAATCAATTTCTTCTTCTTGTTGCATTAGGAGTTGAATTATCTTATCAAAGTAGAAATACTTTGTGGCGATTATTCTTCTCTTTCCCTAGCCTTCTAATCCACGTTTTTAGATACAAGTTATCTAAGGGTTTGGTAGGGCGGGTTCTTGTTTTCCAATTATTGTTCAATATTTCTTGTGTGTTTGAGGTTTCGGATTCTTTAATCTTGGGGTTCCGCATCAAAAATAGCTTGAAGTTCTTGGGCTCAATACCGAGAAGCTTGCCAATATTCATTTTGAAATGATTAGATAGAGATTGTTCTTGGGGTCTCGATCGGATATGACTTTCATCAACAGAAGATCTTCATGTTAGAGAGCGAGAGGATATTGATTCATTTTGCATATTGTAGATTGAGATTGATACGGGCATCATAGTGCCATATTCTACCATTGGAGCA
>QANX01006662.1:7485-32323 GCA_003254975.1 Ochetophila trinervis
ATATATATATATATATGTATGTGTACATTTAAGTATTAAATATTTGTTATATATTTAGTTATGATATAATTATTTACTGGCAATAATTATTTTTAACAATATATAATATTAAATTGACAATTTTTTTTATATAATTAAAAATTTTATTTTGAGCTAGCTATTAATTGCTTAGAAATATATACAATAAGTTCATTTATATGTTTCTAAATATGACTTTTTTAACAATATTTTATTATATTTTAACTTTATAAATTATATTAAAAAATATATATATATTGAATGAACGAATTTTTTTTTTAAAATAGTATAATTTTAATAGATTATATAAATATAGATTTGATTGTATTATTTGGGTAAAAAAAATTATAAAAACAAGCCAAAATGTAAAAAATCAAAGTTAAGATTTAATATCTAATTTTACAAAAAATATCAGATCTTCGTGACTTGAGTTTTATTGCAACTTTAACATGCATATCTCCAAAATAAATTAAAAAATTATTGTAATATTTTTCAAAAATTCTAACCTGAACCATATCTATTTCATGTAATTTAAAGAAGAAAAAAAACACTATTTTCATGTAAATTAAACAAAAGAAATATTATATATTTATGCACATTTTAATGTAAAACAAAATGTAATAATTTAAAAATATATTTCCATATTTGCCCTTGAAAATGGAGGGAAAGACCGGTCGAAATAACCGCTAAAAGCTATGCAAATGCAAATATGTAATGTTTCGAAAAACGCCATGCGTTTAAGGCAAAAATTTTAAAAACTCCCGCGTCCATGTCTCCCTCGCTCGCTTTTGTTTACATTTCCCTCCTTTCATATTCCGCTCCATTTTCATTATTTTTCAATCTGATCAGATCTGAAATTCCGTTTCTATTCCTCTTCTTCTTCTTCTTCTTCTGCTCTGTGTAACCCTCATATACCCCTCTTTCAAATCATGGGGAAGCAATCCAAAGCCAAGAGATCGGATAATTTAGGCAAGGGGAAAGTAACTCCGGTACAAATCGCTTTCATCGTCGATCGCTATCTCTCCGATAGCAATTTCTCCGAAACTCGCTCCGTTTTCAGAAACGAGGCCTCCTCTCTCATCTCCAGATCTTCCCTTCAAGAGGTAATTAAGCTACATGTTTATGAAATTTATATATATATATATATATATATGTATATATAAATATTCTTTAAAATCAGACTGAATGTGAGTAAATCTTTTACTGGAGTTTTGATATAAATTATTATTATTTTTTGTGGCAAATTTTGTTTTCGATTTGGATAGGCGCCGAAGAGGTTACTGAGTTTGGCGACGATGTTGAACGAATATATAAGTTTGAAAGAGCAAAAGGTTATGGTGGATCAGGAAAGGGTTCGATTGGAGCAGGATAAATATCGGGTCCAGACTCTGTTGCAGGGAATGCAAAACGTCATGAGCGCTTACAATGGCAGCGCAAGCCTTCGTATGCCTGCAGTTCCCGGTGCTGCTCCTCAACCGGTGGTCGTGGTTCCTCACTCCAACTCCTTTAGTGGGTCCCTTGCAGGTATATTTTTCCATAACAACTCTGCTCGGATCTAGATTTTGCACTCTATGCGATTTGATAATATTATTTGAAAAACCCCAGTGGATTATTTGCTCAAGTTGAACTATTTAAGGCTTGGGGATTTTTGTCTTGTCTCCAATGAAAAGTTAATTTGGTGAATTTTTAGCTGGAAAAATCATAAAATAAAATCTGGAATCTTTGAGGATTTAATAAGTCGGGAAATAACTCTTTTTGGTAACCATATTTGATGTCTTCCTCAGTGAGTCACAAGAACAGAATAAACGATCAAATTCAATGACCAAGACTACCCTTTTTCATATTATCTTCAAATAAATTTAGGTGCTTAAATTCTGTTAGAAAACAGAAAAAAAAATGTTTTAAACAAAAAACAGAGACCAAATATCCACATCTTGTCATTTGCTATTTGCGGTTGGCTGATTTGTAGTATCAGGTTTTCTTACTTGTTTTAATTTGGCAAGTGTGAATCTGAACCATTCACCTTAAGTAATTAGTTGTAAATGTATCAGTTCAAATTTGTATATTATGACAGAATTGGATACTGATAATATCAATTCAGTCAACTTTCAATTATAGTAAAAACTTTCCAAGTCTTTTGTTTGTGGCAATTACTTCATTTTGTTGATAAAAGATTGCATGATATTTGTCACTGCTAAAGACTAAAGTCGTTCAACTTAACTGTCCCCAAATTGTGATGGTGTAATGAATAATTTTGTCTAACCTTATATAAAACTACGGTAAAAAATTTTAAAATTTCAAATTTCAATTCAATGTTTTCCATGACAACATTATGTTAATAGATTTTGGAAAGTTAGAACGCTGTTGAGTGATTACATTGTACTTTCTACTCTAGGTTTTCCTGTGCACAAAACGCCCATTGTTCATCCAGTGTCCAGACTTTCCAACGTCAATTCTGAACCTGCAAATTACTTGTCACCAATTACAAGTCAACCATCTGCAAATAAGAGGAAAGTCTCTAAAGTAGTTCTGGATGCCCCTCTAGCCGCAAAGAAACCGTGCGGCAAATTATCTGCCCAGAAGTTGCCAGAGAAAGGTAAAATTTATTAGAGTTCTGCAAAAGATTTTTTTTTCTTCCTCTTGTTGAGCTTTGAACGTGTTTAATAAAATTTGTATTTTTGTCTAGAAGAAATTTCGAGGTCAGGTAATGCTCAAGAAAGTGCTCAGCCCTCTTGTGCGCCTGAGTCATCATCTAACAACTCAGTGCCAAATGGGTCATTGGTTAATGGGTCCAGTGTGGCTAAGTGTTTGTTTAACCAGCCTTCACTCTCCATTCCAACAAATTCTTCTGGTCCCACAACACCTCCCCAAGCAAATTCACCTGTTAATGACAACTCCATATCTCCTCTTGAGGTTACTTCCATTGCTAACTGCAGTAACAATAATACTCCTGAAGAGATAACCCCAACCCGATGCACTGTAATTTCATCCAAAAGAGTGACAGTGAGCCCCTTCAAACAAATGACTTACTACATGGAGAGAAACCATTGCATTTCCAGTTCCTCACCGGTCAAGACGAACTTGAAGAGGCAGATTAAGAAAGATCATGTCAAAGGGAGGCTCGATTTCGATAATTCTGATGAACTTATTAGCTCAGACAAACTAATTGCAGAAGAGATTTCAACTTCCGAGTCTGAAAAGGACATAGATATTTTTGACATTGATTTGCCTAATTTAGATGTCCTTGGAGCAGATTTCTCCTTCACGGAAATGTTGGAAGATTTTGATTTTGAATGTGAAGGAGTTGGATATTCTTGCCAACCAGCCGTAGGTGCTTCTATGGACGCTGCTTCAGGGTATTTTCTTGCTCTGATTCTGCTAAGTTTCCTTCAGTGTTTATTAATTATTCTAATCTAAAACATCTGATATCTTAATATATTGCTATATAGGTTAAAACATGAACCAGTGGATAATAATATGGGAGTTAATCGAGTTATGTCCGAGTTCTCATCAACCGTGACAGAAGTAGTAAAAGATGAAAATATGCAAGGTAATGGAACTTATCTTTAAAAAAATATAGTTTTTTCACCCGATTAATAATCTATAAATTAATTAATTATATACTTGAAATACTGCAGGCCCTGATTCGTTGACTGCAATGAAATCTGTTACGAGATGCATAAAAATTATAAGTCCAGGTAATTATTCTACTAAATCTGTCCCTTAGACTTTTTCATTCTTTTTTTTTGTTAAAACTGTTAAAGTGGTAGAGGATTGATTTGCTTGCTTTTGGAATTTCAGTGAAAAATCGCGGGAATGTGGATCAGAATTGTCCTGCTAGGAATTGACTGGAATTAGGAAATGATTTTAGGATGACTACATGTATACTGCAAAAGATGTGTAACTATGTTAAATGTTCTAAACAACCATCGTCAGCTGATTTTGGAATATTTATTAATCTACTAGATTCTTTAATGCTATGTATAATCTGACTTGGCTGAAGATTAACATGTAAAGTTGATCATTATTCCTGTTCTATATGTATCTTATTTGTCTGAATAGATATATCGGGGTATTGTATTTTTAAGGATCTTTCCATATTAAGGAAGACTGCAGGTAACAATAATATAATATAATTATACAAGCATCTTTTCCTTGAATAAGAAATCTGAATTGTTAATGTAAAAAATAAAAAACCCTAGTATGGGTAAAGCAGAATGAGAACAGTCTTAAGCCAAATACTTCTCTAGTTTTTCCACTTCTTCTGGGCTTCCAATAAAAATTGGTGTGCGCTGGTGAATCTGCCAAAGATACCCAGTTACGATATTAAACTCAGTTTGACACCTTACTATAACATCTGCATATATGATTTTCGTCTTTTTGTTTTTTTGTTTTTTAATAAAATACAAAAAGAAGAGCTGTGTGGGTTAAGATACCATGCTTCATTTTTATTTTTCTCTTTACCCTAATACTTTCTAAGTACTAAACAGAAAATATGTGAACATCTGGTATTTAAATCCAACAGTGAAAACGCTATAACTGGATTTGCAAAAAAGTTATGTACAGGAACAACTTGTACATTACCTCATGAGGTTCAATCTCAAGGATTCTCCGGTGACCATCTATTGCTTTCCCACCAGCTTGCTCTACTAGGTAACTCATCGGTGCACATTCATACAAGAGCCTCAGATTCCCATTTTTGCTGTTCTTGTTCTTGGGATTTCCATAGATACCACCAGAAAGCAGCATTCTATGGATTTCACCAACCAGGCAGCCTATATAACGCCCAGAATAAGGTTTTCCAGTCGCACCTGGTTGCCTAAGGTGGTCAAGGTACTTCTTCAGCTTTTCATCCCACAGATCATAATTCCCTTCATTGAATGAATAAATCTGACCAGTTTTGGGCATCTGAATATTTTCATGGGTCAAAACAAATTCTCCATAGGAGGGGTCCAAGGTGAATCCAAAAACCCCTTTCCCAAGAGACAGAGTGAAGACCACCGAGCTTGAATACAGGCAATACCCAGCAGCCAACAGATTTCTTCCTGGCTGGCAAACGCTGACCACACACTTCTGTTTTTCTTGATCTAGCTGTTTGTTTAAGCTTTGAAACAATTAGATTGGGAATTGAACGCAAAAATTGTGCAAAATTGAAGCATTTTCCATTGATTACCGAAGAAAATCGAGAGGATTACCGACGAGTCGTCCTTGATGTCGATCAGGCATTGCTTGTCAGGGCCGTAGATGCCGAAGATAGAGCCCGTTGTTAAGGAAGTGTCAATGTTGGCGGATCCATCTATGGGGTCGAAAACCACAATGTAGTTTCCTGAGTAAGTTTCTTCTACTGCAACGGGCACATCTTCTTCTTCCGAAGCTATAATCGCTGTTCTTCCGCTAGATCTAAGGCAGTTGCAGAACAGCTGCAAAATTGCACAGAAAAAAAAAAAAACAAAAAAAGCCTTAAATTCCGTGAATTTTTATGTGGAAAAAATAAAAGAAAAGAAAATTGTGTAAAATCAGACCTCGTTGGAGATAACGTCGAGCTTCTTTTGATCTTCGCCTTGGATGTTGATTGTGCCTTGACCGCCTGTGAGGTTGACAATGCTGGATCTCTGAAGCAACGAAGCGATCTGTTTGCAAGCCAATGAGATGCTCGAAAGCACGATCGTGAGCTCGGCATCTATGGTGCCCAATTGTTCTTGCTTTATAAGCCATGTGGTTAGGTTTTCGATCTGGTAGTCTCTTCCTCTCGGCTTCTCTTTGGTTTTGGAATCTGAAAGAGTCACCGCCGATGGTGCTGCTTCGCAACGGACATAGCCGGTACCGCCGCCGGAGAGTGTCGGCGTTCGGTTACTACGGTGGAGAGAGAAGGAAGTAGAAGAAGAGCGACGAGAATAAGAAGGAAGAGAGGGAGAGAAGAGGAAGTGCGAGGACGAAAATGGAAGTGCGCGAACCATTTCTGAGCAGAACTTCCCGCTTATCTTCCTTCCTCTTGCTGTGCGACAATTGTGTGACTCTGATTTGCCCGCCAACTACTCCTCCACTTGGATTGCCAACTAGTTAAAAGTTAAGCTTCGTATATTTTTTCTTTCCAATTTTACATAAATATATTTTTTCTTTTTAAAAAAATGAAATTGGTCACCATTGGCGTGATCTATATGTCAACAAAGTTATCTTTTTAAATTAGATTTTCGGAATAAAAAATTAATACTTCAGCCAATTAATAATTTTAATAATAGCAATGATCTTAATGATAATCATCAAAATTTATTTCAAATAGTAAAATTTCATAAATTTTTTCTATAATTTTTTATTTTATTTTATATCATTATTTTTTATATAAAAATAATAATTTGTTACAACTGATTATAATCACTAATAAAAGCCATAAGATCATTTGCCCTTGTCATAAATTATAATTTGGTATACCACTTGTGAAATATTGAGAGGTGAAAGAGAAAAAAAGAATAATGTCAAGGATGCACAAATATTATACTTAGTTATCTGTTCAGAAAGTATAGATGATATTTTGCCTTTACATGGGGGTTCAAAACATATTTTTTCTTTTAAATTAAAATTTTATGTATATTTTTTTTTCTTGGCGTCAAATGATATTGATTTAGTTTCACCAAAAAAATAAAAATGATACTGATTTAGTTTGTTTTGCCTTTCAGACATATCAAATTGTAAGTGAAATTAGACACGCTCTCCCTTTTTAGATTATTTTTTTTTATATTTCTTTCTATATAAAATTATTTATTCATACAAGGAAATAGTAGTTTCCTTATTGGGCTACCTTTTTTTAATGGGTGAATATTCATTGTCGGGCTATCTTTTTCTCTGTGAATAAATCAGATAAATTTTAACACGATTCATTAATATAAAACGAATACAAATATTTTTTATAAGTTTGAATTTATCTGAAATGAATTGGATTGATAATGAGTTGGACTATTATAAATCTGTTATCTTAACAGATTGATTCGTGAAAATTCATTATATTTATTATGGATTCATTAATGAAAATTTAGTAATTTAATTATAAAAAAAAATCTTAAAAAATTGAAGATGTAGTTGAAATTAAATATGTTTATGTATTATTGTTATTTCAAACAATATTGTTTTAACTTTTTATTATTCATTTATAGAAGGATTTAAGTATTATATTTTTGTTGTTTATTATTTTTTTAACATGTATTAAGTATGTTGCTTTAGTTTTTATTTTTGTTTGTAAAATGTTTCAAATATTAATTTTTATATGTGCTTTATTATTTTTTAGTATGGACTATGAATTATAAATCAAATCTATTTTTTAATTTTTTTTAAATAAATTTAATGTGTTAACTGGTTGGATAATAAATCACACGATAATTTCATGAATGAGTTTGAATTTATATATTTCAACAAGAAAATTTAACGGGCTAGAAAAAAATTTCTTCTCTCCTGATTACCTCATTTTCAAGATTGAGAATGCTTTTTTCATAAAAACTTTATAATACCTTCTTTTTGTTTTCTAAACTTTTTTTTAGGTATTTACCCTAATTTCTTACATGCTCATTGCTCAGACTTTGCCTCGCAAAAGAAAAAAAGAAAGAAACCTGGGACAAGCACAAAAGGAATAACATTGTTTTGTTCTTGTAAATTCAATTCATTCTATTTCTTGGAAAATTCTCTTAAAATATTTAATTTGATAAACAAAATTAGCTATTTTGTTTGTCTTTTACATTCAGATCAAGCTAAATACTTCTCCAATTTGTCCACCTCCTCCAAGCTGCCAATGTAAAGTGGAACACGCTGATGGATCTGCAAAACATAAAAAAAAAACAAAATAAAAAAAATGGCTAATTAGATTTATTCATCTAAAAATTAAATGCAGAAACTCAAATATTAATTTTTCAAAGCAAAATAGAAATAAAAATAAAATGTATACACCATATTTACTCACTTCAACGGGGATAATATCAAGAACTCTCTGATGCCCATCAGATCCTTTACCACCAGCTTGTTCCACAATAAAGCTCATGGGTGCACACTCATACAGGAGCCTCAACTTCCCATTCCTACTCTTCTTGTCTCTTGGGTACCCATAAATCCCACCGTACAAAAGTGTTCGATGAAAGTCCCCAACCAAACTACCAATATATCTAGCCGAGTATGGTTTCCCACTGGGTCCAGGGTCCTTAAGATCATCGATGTACTTCTTCAACTTGTCATCCCACAGCTGATAGTTCCCTTCATTAAATGCATAGATCTTTCCTGCTTTTGGTATCTGTATGTTTTCCTGTGTCAAAACGAATTCCCCGTACATGGGGTCCAAAGTGAAAGCAAATACTCCTTTCCCAATTGTCAGCACAAAGATTATAGAGCTTGAATACATGCAATACCCAGCTGCAAGTAGGTTGCTTCCTGGTTGGCATACGCTCACAACGCACCTTTGTTCTGTTGTGCCAAGCTGCATACAAATATAATATTAACATTCATTGTCAAATGAAATTTTAGTACGTTTGTCATGGCAGTCTAATTGTAAAATCTTAGTTCTTTTGTAGTATCTGATAAAATATGTAACTCAATTTCAAGTCCATGGTATATTATTTTAATCCTCAATCAACCATTTACATTTCGAGCTTATAAAAATAGTAATATTAACTTGTGATTCAATATATGGTTTCATAACTGTAGATTCTGATTCAATACATATTATTGCCAGTTTTCAAATAATTAATTTATTTTTCACATGTTAGGCATCCATTATTGGGTTGATTCATCTTTCATAAAATTCGAGTTTAAAGAACAATGGTATTTGATTGTGGTTCAATAGTATAAAGGGTCTTCTTAATTACTTTGTAATTCTAAAATCACTAAGAATTGGAGTTTTACCGCAGGATCATCACCGATGTCGGCGAGGCACTCATCGTTTGGGCTGTAGATTCCAAAGATGGAGCCAGTGGACACTGCAGCATCAATGTTGGATGAGCCATCAAGAGGGTCAAATACAACAATGTAATTTCCCGAGTAACTTTCTTCTACTGCCACTGGTACATCTTCTTCCTCAGATGCTATAATTCCTGTTCTTCCACTTGATCTCAAGCAATTGGAGAAAACCTGTTCACGCAAATTAAATTTCAAACTCAAAAAAAAAAAAAAAAAAAAAAAAGATTTTCATTTACTATTTATTGACTCATAAACCAGTACCAATAGACTGAAATTGAGTTATATACTTTTAACAGTATTTACGAAATTCTTTGACATCTTCTTGAATTCATCAATGAATTATAGAAAATTATACAATACAATCTATACAAACCTCATTAGAAACGACGTCGAGTTTCTTCTGGTCCTCTCCTTGGACGTTGACAGCACCTTGAACTCCTGTGAGGTTGGAGATGCCGGCTCTCTGAACCAGAGAAGCAATCTGCTTGCAAGCCATGGAAATGCTCGATAGCACAATGGTAAGCTCCGCATCAATCACGCCCGCTTGTTCTTGCTTAAGCAACCAGTTTGTGAGCGTTTGAATCTCATAACCACTCCTTTTCTTACTCTCTGTCTCTGCTGCCACTGCCATGCACTTCACTCCAAAACCTACTTGCCTTCTCTTTCCATGGTGGTTGTTGCTGGGGCATGAAAGGGAAGCTTTGGAGTCAAAGACACAGAGCTGGAGAGGAGAGAGACGAGAGATGGAACGAGAGCTCGAGTAGAGGAGGAGCTGGGAAGGTGATGTTGCTGCAACCATGGCTTAGCTTTTTCTGCTCTGTTCTAATTTCTTTGCTTTCTTCTTCAACTTCTTGTAGTTTTTTCATTTGGTGGGTGTTTTAGTTTGGATTGAGAGTGAGATTGTGAGGTTGGCAAAAGATTTCTGTTATTTTGGGTCCCACTTATCTTCCTTCATGGTTTCGTTTTGTGATCATGGTTCCTTGGACAGTCCTCCTAAGAGGACAAAAACTACCAACAAGTTACAAATTTCCAAGCGGCTCTGCAACTTGGCTGGGTTTTTATTTGGAGCGGGTTGTGGGCTTCTCTCCAATCGTAGTCTAATCTCATGCTTTTTTTTCACCGGATGGTGATTCTATACATTCACCTGAAAACTCTATGCACTCACCTTCTTTTTCTTTTTTTTTGGGTAATTACACTCACCTTATTCTTTAAACTAACAAGACATCCAAAAAAGAATATACCCCATCATTTTCCAACTTTATAAATATGAAATAATTGTCCTTTCTTAAAACCTTTTTTTTTTTTTCCTTTTTTTGAACAACAAAAAATCAATAGTGGATTAGCAGCTGCAAGCAACAATCCAATAAAGTGTTCATAAGCGAGTAGATTTTTGTTATTTTTCATGGGAAAAAAAACCAATAATTTAAAATTATAATAGTAATAACGAGCACTTCTTGTTTAGAAACTAAACTATATGCTACTTGTATCTCACGCAAACAAGCAAGAACAGAGAGATGGACTAAGAAATTATAATTGAGAAAAAATTCTTTTCTAAATGATTCAATAAAATCTTGATGAAGAAAATTAATTACATCGACAAGCTTAGTTCTTAAATACTGACAGCTTGACACTTTAACTGATGCAAGTTGTTACCACTTAAGCCACGTGACTAACAATCACGTAAACAGTACGTAACTAACTTTCATAGTTAAAATCAGCTATACCTAGCTTACTTTCCTTTATCGTAGGACTGCTTACATGTTATATTTATATTTTTAATACTTCTAGAATGATTAAATTTATTAATTAAATTTTTTATATTCAATGATATAACAGTATTTAATTGGATTTACTTTTTATAATTGTATGATATTATCATTTTATAAATTATTAAAAAACTATAATGTTATGAAGTTAATAAATTTGGTGCTTATAGTATTACTCAAAAATAAAAACGATAGTTTTCACCCAAAAAATAAAATAAAAACGATAGTAGTTTGAAAAAAGTGCAAATACTCTTGAGATTTCGAATGAAAACTGCTCTATGGACTAACAAATTGAGGCCCATAAACCAGATCCAACTTCCGGCCCATGTATAATGGCCATTTTCCAGAAATCTGGAATCTGTAGAAGGAGGAAGAAAACTTATATTTTTTTGGTGAAGGAAGAAAACTTATCTGATTGAACACCAACTGCCAGAAACAGAAGAACAGAGAACCAAAAAGGGGATGACACAGGGGCTTCTGCTATGGAGTCCTTGCCAACACCTTCTCTTCCTGCGCACCCCTCCTCCATTTTCAACCCACGGAATCAAACTCTCCCCACTATCTGTCTCTGCAACTCTGGAATCCACCACCAACACTAGCCAAGAAGAGCTCAGTGCCCGGGAGAGAAGGCGTCTCAGAAACGAGAGGAGAGAGAGTAAAGCCGGCACTAACTGGAGAGAAGAAGTGGAAGAGAGGCTTCTCAAGAAACCCAAGAAGAGGTATAAGTCTTGGACCGAGGAGCTCAACCTTGATACCCTTGCTCATTTGGGTCCTCAATGGTGGGTCGTCCGGGTTTCTCGGATCAGGGGTCAAGAGACTGCCGAACTAATCGCTCGTCTCCTAGCTAGGAACTTCCCTCAGAACGATTTTAAGGTCATTCCAAGCTTTACCCTCTTCCGCTTTCCAGCTTTTGTTTTCTGGGTTTGTCGCCAAATTCTATCGCTTGTCATGAATTTTGGATTGGAATATAATATTAAAGTGTTAAATTATCACTGATCCCGAAAGCTTAAGCTATTAGGAAGTGGGTTTTTAATATGCATATCTACCAATTTAACATAAACTATTTATGGTTTTGTTTTGTTATTTAAAAGAATTAAGTTTGGGTTACTAGCTTTTACTTCATATTGTTTGGTTTTCTTCTATAAAAGAATTTGAGTTTGGGATACTAGCTTTTACTTCATACTGTTTGGTTTGCTATAGTTTTTATACGTTTTGAAATAGAATGGATAATCATCTAGGATGCACCACTAGAATAAAAGCACGCATTATATGACTGATGCGGTCATGATACTTAGCATTTCATAAGAAGAATGATCTAGAATTTAACTTGAATTCATTGGGTTTTCCTTGTTGTGGGGCTATACGGAATGCTTGCTTTTTTCTTCCTTTTTGTGTGTGGATGAAATGACTATGTCTTAGCATGTTGAATCCTTACTAAGAGGACTTCGAATTGAAAAGGCAGTAAGGCAGGTGCCATCCTGCATGGGATGATCCCCAATCTGAACCAAGAACTTATTGTAGAATGAACTCGCCATTAAAATAGAATCGATAGTTCTTGTTGCAACTTGCAACTAATGCTACAGCTAAAGTTCTTTTGGAGCTCTAGCTAGGGTGGAACTTGTTAAAGTGATAGCTTTCCTAGTTTCTTGGTTTGGTTAAGTGGCATTATTGAAAGTGTATTTATTTATATTTTTATCTTTACATTTTTTTAAGTTTGCACCTTTCTGTTTGCTTAAGTTATTCATAGTCTGTCATTTATGCAATTGATGGGATACTATTGTACTTATTTAAAAGCTTGAACATGAGACACCAATGGAAGATAAAATTTTGCATAGTTATTCTTGATACTTAAGTATTTGTTTTTCAGGTCTATGCTCCTGCTGTCCAGGTGAAGAGGAAATTAAAAAATGGTTCCCTCTCAGTTAAACCAAAACCACTATTCCCAGGTTGCGTTTTTTTAAGGTGCA
Organism: Ochetophila trinervis; assembly: GCA_003254975.1. Classification (NCBI taxonomy): domain Eukaryota; kingdom Viridiplantae; phylum Streptophyta; class Magnoliopsida; order Rosales; family Rhamnaceae; genus Ochetophila; species Ochetophila trinervis. The sequence continues at coordinate 20,168 of QANX01006662.1, forward strand.
TATTGAACAAAGAGATCCATGACTTTATAAGAGAGTGTGATGGTGTTGGTGGCTTTGTTGGTTCTAAGGTTGGAAATACGTGAGTATTTATTTATTTTATTTTTATTATCATACATGTGAGAGTTCTTAAAACCACTTTTTTGCAATTCTATTTTCATTATATTGTCAGTCACTCAATCTAACTTATGTTTCCCTAGAGTTGCCAAACATGTGATATTCCAATGTTAAAAAAAAAGCAAGTGTTAGCAGTAAGATGTTGTTGTTTAACATTTTCATAAAGTATAAACACAAATTGATAAGCTCAAGCTTTAGGAATTATGGTAATTTAAAGATGATATCAATGCTATAGATCCTGTGTTCAAAGTCCTACTCACCTTCTCAAATACTCAAAATTAAGTCTCGCAACTTCTACCCCTTTCTCAATTTACATATAGATATAAATATAGGCTCAAATGAGGCCAAACTCACATGTTCATGTGTTAGAATTCAATATATGGACCAAAAAGAGGTTCACTTAAAACTTCAAGTCCCACATGTGAAAGTGGAGTGTTCAAGTATAAAACCAATAATGATTCACCTCCTATAAATTAAACTTGTCCTTTTAGGAGCGTTGATGCTTGAATAATTGACAAATATGGAGGAATCTCCAAGTAAAGCGTCAATAGATCAACTATATGATAACCATAGTTAATTCCTATCTACCTCTTGTTGAAGTCCCTTGATTTGATTAGATTGCTGGGGTTGTATTAAAAAGTAAAAAGCTAAATATTTAAGCCAGTTTCTGACTGCACATATGCATTCTAAGTTTTCGTCAAAAAATTTGTGAACTGTCATTCTAAATTGGCAGTGTAGCCAAATCCAAATGATTATTTCTGGGATTTTTGGCTTCATAAACAGCTGTAAACAATTGTCTTTTGATGTCTAACATTAATGCAATCTCGAAAGCTTGATGTACTTTTATTTTGCAATCACATTATATAAATTTGACGTGGTTATTTTAATATATCCACGTGAACAGAAAAAGACAGATCAACAAACCCAGGCCAGTTTCTGAGGTTGACATGGAGGCAGTCTTCAGGCAGGCAAAAGAAGAACAAGAAAAAAATGAAAAAGCATTTGATGAAGAGCAGCAACAAGAATCCCTTAATTCTGGGATGCTCAATATGGATCCTAATTTAGATTCTAATGATGCTAAAGAATCTACTTTAGATGCCAAACCAAAAGGGAGATCCAAGAAGCCTTCTGATCCACTCACAAATAGTTCATCTAAAGGAAAGGGTAACAAACGTTTTACTCCAGGTTCTACTGTTCGAGTTGTATCTGGGACTTTTGCAGAGTTCGAAGGCAGCCTTAAGAAGGTGAATCGCAAAACAGGAAAGGTATGTGATAATACATACAAGAATGAAGTAGGGTTTAGGGAAGAGGAGATAAGAATAGGGAGAAACAGGGAAAAGAAAAGGCTTTCTAAATTGGATGTTAGTCAATGCCAAAAACTGAAGTTTTATTACTTTAAGATATGCTTCCATAGGCAGTCTCAAAGTGTGATCATCAAAATGAGGAAATCTAAATGAAACACAGTAATCAAACTGAGGAATCTTTAAACTCTGAAAAATACAGGCTGAATAAAGCAAGCCTTATAAACACCCTTTTTACTTTTGCTTAAAATAGATTTGATGTTGTCATTCCTCATTGATATTCTCTTTTTTCCTCACAAATTATTTAACTTAAAGAGTTCAATTTGAGGTAATATACTTGTATGCAATTTTAAAGGATCTTAAGGCCCTAACTTGAAACCTTAAAATAATATAGTGCTATCTCTTTGTCTTCTTGCAGGCAACTGTGGGATTTACACTGTTTGGGAAAGAGAGCTTAGTAGATCTAGATGTCAATGATATTGTTGCAGAGACAAAGTAGTATATATACTTTTTTGTAGTCATGCTATTCTTAAATGGTAAGTTTCCACCATTGCTAATTTCTCTTAATCTCTTTTACACTAAAATGTTACTTTCATACTAGTAGTTTGGAATGGGTGGGGTCAAGGGAGCATAAATAGTTATAGTAATTAAAGAGGGTAGTTCTTCGCTTTTCATTGCCATGAGAGTGGATAGATCTGAACATTGTCAGGCTAACCAGTTGAGATGAAAATGGAAAAAGAAAAGACAAAAGGGTGATGGAAATGAGGGGCAGGGGAAGAGGGGCTGGTGATTAGATTTCCATTTCGAACCAGGTTCTGAATAGATTATGAGGATGCTCATTTGATGATGTTATGAAATAACATTTTGTTCATTCACTTTGAGTAATACACAAGAAGGTATATGTCGTCCCATGTGTATGATTGACACGTTTCATGTACCACTTTCAAACATCCATGTCATTATCTGGGGGAACTTTAGCTTATCTGCCACCATGTGACCAGATTTATATTTACCAAGATGAGTATGATTTAAAGTATTTAATATTCTCTCCTGTATTTAATTATAAAACAAAGGGTTTTAACGCTAAGCTGTGAGCATATTGAAAGCCATAATTTCAAACATAAGATATTCATATCCTTTACTTTTACTCTTCTTTTTCTGTTTCTAAGGCTTTGGTTTTGGCCTCCCCTTCTCATTCTCATAAGATCACACAAGTTGACATCAATGCCCTGTCTTAATTTCTATACATGTATGTTTTGACTTCTTATTTTATTTTTTTGTTTACCAATTAGCTGCTTGGTTTAGTGAGGAAACAGTGAAACACAAAATAGGCGTGCACAACATACACAGTTTGTTTGCTTGCTGACTTTTGGGTAATTGGAGGGAGAATCTTTATCATCTTTTTCTAAGCTGCTAAGCCTACCAAAGTTCTTTGAGAACTTCAGTACCTATCAGATATTATTTCCAGAGTTTCTTGTAAATTCAAGTGCTTATAATCATGCATAATATCACCGATAAAATAAAATATGTGAGTCCTTCATAAATATTATTTTGTGTGCAATGATAAATGATTTCTGATTCTATATCAGTTGCATATAAAAATTGTTTTTTTCAATTTATGTAGCTCATTCATTAATATAAGTGGGGTAAGAAGAAGACTAGCCTGCCCCAGCCTAAAGGGTGGTGGTCCTTCCATCATACGTTACATTCTTCCCTGCATTTTCGAAAGCTTTTTCTGGAGGCACTAAGTTATTAAATGAGCCAGCAAATTCCATAAAGGCTGTTTCAGAAGTAGACAAAAAATTCCTGTTGTTTTTCGTTCCCTTTCTGCAAAACTAGTGACAGCTCACTCACTTCCTTTCCCCTTTTTTCTTATTCCCTTTGTATTTGAATTGGGGAATAGTAGGGTTGGCAACGCATCGTGTTAAATTTTGTTCATTTGAATTCAATCTGTTAAATTTTTGTGTTGAATCGTATTTGTGTTGTATCGTTTCGTATTTATGTCGTGTTTTATTTATGTTTACTAGACATGTACATGAATGTTTTATTTTTTATTTATTTAAATTAATATATATTGACAAATGATAAATCATTATCAATTTATGTTTATTAAGCCTAAATATATATTCAAATGATATGCTAAACATAGAGGTGGACGCCGTTTGGTTTGGTCTGGTTTTTTATAAAAATTCAGACTAAACCATAGATGGCGGTTTAGCTTAACAACAAATCAAATCAAACCATTAGGACCATTCAAACCAAACCAAACCATTTATAAACGGTTTGGTTTAACGGTTTAGACTGCGAGATTTAATTTTACAGTNAAAAAAAAAAATCCGAATTTTGTTTTATTTTCTTTTTCTTTTTTGCTTAGGGTAATATTTGCTTTCCATTACTCTAATTCTTATATTTTTTTTTGCTTTTCTTTTGATCTACTTTCTTTCTTTAGTTAGGTTTTGAGATTGTGATAAATGTTTTTCTTGCTTTGATTTGTTGTGTTTAACTCTAAAGTGCAACTTGATTCTGGAGATTGTGAGTGGTAAAAGGCTTGAGTGGTGAGCACATTGAGGGTAAAAGCCAAAATTGTGTGAAACACGAGCGTAGTTACCATTAAAAAGAGTGAAAAGAGTAAAACACGTGAGGGAGAGAAGTAAGGATTTTCTGTTTACTAATCTTGTCTTGTAGAAACTAAGATGTCAAGAAGAGAAGGAAAAGAAGCCGCTCATTCTGAGGAAGAGCACGAAAAGGAGATGACACCGGACATGAAGCTCTTATACATGGCCTTCACAGGAGAATTGCGAAGGTTAAACATGAAGAAGGATGAATTAAATGATAAGGTAAATGAAGTCTCTATGACCGCCACAAATAACCCAATGAGAGATGGTTCGCGGACTAGAGATATAGAACTATCGATTTCCGAGGATGATGAAGTCTCAAATCATTCAATGAGGAGATGTCGAAGGAGGGAGGAACCAAGGGCTAGGAGACATGAGCCGAGAGAAAGGAGGGATGACAACATAAGCTCCATAAAGATGCAAATACCACCATTCAAGGGGAGACATGACGCTGAAGTATATTAGGAGTGGGAAAGCAAGGTTGAACTAATTTTCGCTTGCCACAACTACTCGGATGAGAAGAAGGTAAGACTCGCGGCTGTAGAGTTTACCGATTATTGCAGACTAGGAGGAGATATGGTGAAGATCCAATTGTAACTTGGGGCGAGATGAAAAGGGTGATGAGAAGAAGATTTGTACCATCTTCTTATTACCGGGAGGTACACCAAAAGTTGCAGCGGCTTTCCCAAAGAACAAGGACGGTAGAAGAGTACCACAAGGAGATGGAGATTCTCCTAATCCGAGCCAACATAGATGAGGAACGAGAGGCTTCCATGGCTCGATTCTTAAGTGGACTCAATAGAGAGATTGCCGACACTGTGGAACTACATCCATATGTAGAGATAGAAGACTTGGTGAACATGGCAATCAAGGTGGAAAAGCAACTTAAAAGAAAAAGGGACTACTCGAAGCTTTTCAAATTCCAACTCTAAATGGAATTTAATGTGGGAGAAACCTGAGGACAAAAAGAAGAGCTTCGATTTCAAGAATAAGGATAAGAGTGCCAGTACACCTAAAGGTACTCCTAATTCTTCTTCTTCTTCTACTACCACTACTAGACATAGGGAGATAAAGTGTTTTAAATGTCAAGGGACATATTGCTTCTGAATGTCCTAATAAGAAGACTATGTTGTTGAAGGGTAGTGAAATTGTTTCGGAGTCAGAGAATGATAGTGATAACGAGGTGCCACCATTGGAGGATAATTCTAGTGATGAGGAGAACATAGAGTATGCTATGAGGGGAGAGTCTCTAGTTGTTAGGCGAGCCTTAAACCTTAAAGTTAAGAAGGAGAGTCTAGAGCAAAGGGAGAATATCTTTCACACTAGATGTATGGTGGGTGGAAAAATTTGTAGTTTGATAGTGGATAGAGGAAGTTGTGCCAATGTAGCTAGCACTACTTTGGTAGAGAAATTGGGCTTGAAATTTGAGAAGCATCCTAATCCCTATAGGTTACAATGGTTGAATGACAGTGGGGAAGTGAAAGTAACCAAACAAGTGAAGGTTGCTTTCGAAATTGGAAAGTATGTTGATGAGGTTGTGTGTGATGTAGTACCTATGCAAGACAGGCACATTTTGTTGGGTAGGTCGTGGCAATACGATAGGAGAATTGTTCATGATGGGCATAGGAATAGGTATGCTTTTGAGTACAAGGGGAAGAAGCATACCCTAGCACCTTTATCTTCAAAAGAGGTGTACCTTGATCAATTAAAGATGAATAAACCTACAAATGAGGATATGGGAAGTGAGACTAACAAAAAGAATGAGGGAAAAGAGGCCATGAGTGAAAAGAATAAAAATAAAGGCCCAATGGAGAGTCAAAACATTTGTGAGAAAAACATGAGTAAAGTGAGGAGTGAAAAGAAAAAGAATTTCTATGCAAAAATGAGAGATGTAAAAGGAGCATGCATATGCAAGAGAGCACTAGTTCTCGTGAGGTTTAGGAAGTTTTATTTTTCTGAAGCTAACCTTAACCCATGTTTGCCTAGTGTTTTTGCTTCTTTGTTGAAGGAATTTGAAGAAGTTTTCCCGGAGGAATTGCCCAAAGGATTACTACCAATAAGGGGCATTGAACATCAAATAGACTTGGTGCCTGGAGCGAGCGTTCCAAACCGACCGGCATATAGAAGCAACCCTGAGGAAACGAAGAAACTTCAAAGGCAAGTGGAGGAGCTATTGGCATTAGGATATGTGAGGGAAAGCTTAAGCCCATGTGTTGTACCGGTGTTGTTGGTTCCTAAGAAGGATGACACGTGGAGAATGTGCGTGGATTGTAGAGCCATCAACAAGATTACGGTAAAGTATCGTTCCCCTATACCTAGGTTAGATGACATGTTGGATGAATTGCATGGTTCTTGTGTGTTCATTAAAATAGACTTGAAAAGTGGATACCACCAAATTAGGATGAAACCTGGGGATGAATGGAAAACTGCATTTAGGACTAAGTATGGTTTATATGAATGGTTAGTTATGCCTTTTGGCTTGACTAATGCTCCTAGTACCTTCATGAGACTAATGAACCATATCCTAAGAAATTTTATAGGGAAATTTGTGGTTGTCTATTTTGATAACATATTGATTTATAGTAAAAATCTAGATGACCATGTAGAGCATGTTAGGGCAGTTTTAGAAGTTCTTAAGGAGGAAAAGTTATTTGCCAACCTTAAAAAGTGTACTTTTTGCATTGATCGACTAATATTTCTTGGCTTTGTTGTGAGTGCACGTGGTGTTGAGGTTGATGAGGAAAAGGTGAAGGCTATTCGAGAATGGCCCACACCTAAGAGTGTTTCTGAGGTAAGAAGTTTTAATGGACTAGCTGGGTTCTACAGAAGGTTTGTGAAGGACTTTTCTACCATAGCGGCACCATTGAATGAGATTGTCAAAAAAGAGGTAGGGTTTAAATGGGGTAAGGACCAAGAGGTAGCTTTTCAAACTCTAAAAGATAAGTTATGTTCTGCTCCTATTCTTGTATTACCTAATTTTGACAAATCTTTTGAAATTGAATGTGATGCTTCTAAGATTGGTATAGGTGCTGTTTTATTGCAGGAAAAACGTCCCATAGCATATTTTAGTGAGAAATTGAATGGAGCTCAACTCAACTACTCGACGTATGACAAAGAGTTGTATGCCCTTTTCCGTGCTTTAGAGGTGTGGCAGCATTACTTGTTCCCGAAGGAGTTTGTGATTCACACTGATCATGAGTCGTTGAAGCATATCAAGGGGCAAGGAAAGCTCAACAAGAGGCATGCACGATGGGTTGAGTTCATAGAGACCTTTCCGTACGTGATTTGTTACAAGCAAGGTAAGGAGAATGTGGTGGCCGATGCTTTGTCTCGGAGGTATGTCTTAATCACTACTCTTACTTCTAAGCTCTTGGGTTTTGAACAATTAAAAGACATGTATGCTAGTGATGATGATTTTGGTGAAATATATGCTGCATGTGAAAATGGTGCTTTTAATAAATTCTATAAACATGAAGGATTTCTGTTTCGTGGACATAGGATATGCGTGCCCAATTGTTCGATTAGAGAATTGCTTGTTAGAGAGTCACATAGTGGTGGTCTCATGGGGCATTTTGGTGTGCATAAGACCTTAGATATTTTATCTGAACATTTCTTTTGGCCACACATGCGTAGGGATGTTGAAAAAATATGTGCTAAATGTATTGCATGTAGACAGGCTAAATCTAGGTCTATGCCACATGGTTTGTACACCCCTCTTCCTGTGCCAACGGAACCATGGGTTGATATCTCCATGGATTTTGTTCTTGGGTTGCCGAGAACTAGGAAGGGTCGTGATAGTATATTTGTTGTTGTGGATAGATTTAGTAAAATGGCGCACTTCATTGCTTGCCATAAAACTGATGATGCAACAAATATAGCTGACTTATTCTTTAGAGATGTAGTGAGATTGCATGGGGTACCTAGGACAATAGTCTCGGATAGAGATGTCAAGTTCTTGAGTCACTTTTGGAAAGTTTTGTGGGGAAAGTTGGGTACTAAGCTTTTGTATTCTACTACTTGTCATCCACAAACCGATGGACAAACGGAAGTGGTGAATAGAACTTTAGGTGCTTTACTGCGTTCTGTAGTTGGTAAAAACTTAAAATCTTGGGAAGATTGTTTGCCTTTTCTTGAATTTGCTTATAACCGTACTATTCATTCTTCTACTGGATTTTCACCATTTGAGATTGTATATGGCTTTAATCCTTTAACTGTATTGGATTTGATGCCTTTACCTTTGAGTGAACTTGCTAACTTAGATGGACAAAAGAAGGCGGACTTAGTTAAAGCTATACACGAGAAGGCCCGACTACAGATTGAGAAGAGGAATAAGTTAACTGCGCAAAAGGCTAATAAAGGGCGCAAACAAGTGATATTTGAACCAGGTGATTGGGTTTGGGTACATTTGAGGAAGGAAAGGTTTCCTAACAAAAGGAAGTCTAAGTTGGATGCTAGAGGTGATGGACCTTTTCAAGTGCTCGAGAGAATCAATGACAATGCATACAAGATTGATCTTCCAGGTGAGTATAATGTGTCCGCATCATTTAATGTTGCTGATCTTTCTCCTTTTGACATGGATGCAGATTCGAGGACGAATCTTTTTGAAGAGGGAGGGAATGATGTGGGCATTGAGCGCTCTTCTAGCATGGATGTTCGTGATAAGGACATTACATTGCCAAGTGGACCAGTGACGCGTTCTCTAGCTAAGAAGATCAAAGACGGAATGCTTGGACTTGTGAAAAGAATTATGGATGAAGATCGATTCAAGTTTCCAAATGATTTGAACACTTTTCTGAGGCCTAATGATGATTTAAGCATGTTGTCCAAGCAAAGGATGAAAGTCGTAATGATGCTCGAGAGTTGCGGAGACGAAACGGCGTCATTTTAAAAATAAACAACTAAGAATGGCAATTTCGTAATTTTTGTTATTTTTAGATTATAATGGCAGTTTTGTAATTTTTGCTATTTTTGTTTTTAGGGTTAGTTTTCAACCTTAGGATTACTTTCTTAATATTTAATGGTTTAGATTGATTTTTGATCTAACCCTAGTCCTTATATAAAAGGGGATCAATTCTTTTGTAAGACAGATTTGAGTTTTTAATCAATTGAGAGAATTAATTTTCCTATTGCTCCCAGGAGTGTTTTTGCAAGGTGAGGAATCAATTTCTTCTTCTTGTTGCATTCGGAGTTGAATTATCTTATCAAAGTAGAAATACTTTGTGGCGATTATTTTTCTCTTTCCCTAGCCTTCTAATCCACGTTTTTATATACAAGTTATCTAAGGGTTTGGTAGGGTGGGTTCTTGTTTCCAATTACTGTTCAATATTTCTTGTATGTTTGGGGTTTCAGATTCTATAATCTTGGGGTTCCGCATCAAGGGTGGATTGTGAAGACCAGGATCTAGAGCCAGAGTAAGTGTGGGTGGGTGCAAGGCACTGGCAAGCTACCTTACTGGCAGAGATTGGTGTCAAATCCCACATCGTCCAGGTGTGGAAGGGGGTCATGTGGTAATGGTTTAAATGTAAAGTGAGCACTCTATTAATAACTAAAGCTTTTTCAGAGCGTTTAGCTTTAAGGTTAGAAGAACTCTGGAGTTAAGTGTGCTTCAATGGGAGCATTCTTGTGGGTGACCCCCTAGGAAGTCTAACCAAAAACTCCATACCGTTTAAAGTGCAGTGGCTAAATTGAAGATAATATTAATTGGAGAGAGAGTGCGGCGTTACATACGCTGCAGGGAGATGAGACGGTTGCACCATATGTTGCCTATGCTCAAGAAAAAACATTTAATGGTTGCATGAATCAAGTAGACAGGTAATTATGATGATTTGGAAGATAACTTCTAAACCAAATATAACTACTCTCCTAAGCGAACCCTTCACTTAGCAAAGTGGAAGGACTAACTATGTGGGTATATTTACTCGCCGAGAGATACCACCACCTCAATTGAGTGTGTTCATTCTTAGAAGTTAAATCTAAAGCATCACAAGATTTATGTTAGTGAGAGATACATTGTCAAATTGAGCTAATTGTGGCTTGAATAGCTAAATCCACACCTCAGTCATTAATCCAATTGGCATATGAAGTATATCACATCCAATAATATACCACATATATGAGAATCTTGTCAATGGGAATCAAATTTGACATGGGTAGTTCAAGACCATCGTGACCGAAGCTATGGTTTTATTGATATGATAGACACGTCGAGTAGTTCAAGACCATCATTATCGAAGAATTGTTTTGTAGATACAACAGACGCATAAAAAATTCGAAGCATATAGAAACTCTAACATCCTCAGTGCCTTATGGTACAGCCCCTCAGTGCCTTATGGTACAGATCATTGTCTAATTTAAGTGTCAGAGTATTTTTGTCAAATATTGTACCCGTGCTTTAGGATTTTCACGTTCTTGAGTGTTTTGCAAAATAAGTTAATTCACAGTACATCGAAACAATGGAGTTGAGAAATGCAAAATTATGCATCAATAATACTAAGAAAAGTAGATGAAATGTTTTAAAACAATATGAATATATGTGTGATATTTTTTAAATCAAAAAGTTCGAACATAGTATTTCTAGCAAAAAAAAAAAATTCGAACATAGTACTTGATGCTCAGGGAACTAAATGGTATGAACTATCTCTTATATAAAAGGTCGCAATTGAAAGTTAAAAGCTTAATTGCAGCGGTATAACAAGAGGAATAACAAGAACATGGCCATAAAAATCTGAGCTTTCTCTTCTTCCCCAATCTTCAACCAAATCCACATCCCAAAAGAGAATCCTCAAACGATTCATCAAAACCAAGTCCCCGATTCCATCCTCCAAGATCCACTCAACGCCGCCATAGCCCTCCAACATAATCTCCTCCTTCAGCGGCACCGATCACTGCGGTCATAACTGCTTAGTCCCCATACAGTTCAGCATCATCCTCAACCTCTACATCTTCATCGATATCTCCTTCCATGGTGATGATAGTTATGATGTTGATGATGTGATTTTCATGTTTTCTTTTTTCTTTTTTTCTTTTTTTTTTCCTAATTTTGATGGATTTTGAGATTTTCAATCTGAAAGGGAAAAAACCTGCCTCCGGATCACAATCTCGATCTGGAGAAAAGCTTTCCTCCAAAGGGAAAAGGGTTCTCCGTACCTCGAAGGGTAGGGAACCTGCCGTGGGAAAGACTGAGGAGGAAATGGTGCGCCTCCCTTCTCATTTGGTTAGCACGTTGGTTGTTCTTCTTCGAGAAATCCCTTCCCAAGAGGACAACCGATGCATCAACATCCCCATTTCTTCCCTGGCTGAGGAGGCATCGCGTCAGCTGGCTTCTGTGGGTTCTTGCCCAAGTATCTCCTCTTTTTCCTCTATCCTATATAATGTTAAGCCCTATAAGTGTCTTTCCTTGTAGGCCCTCTTCTCAGTTTCCAAGGTCCATAAGCTTGTGGAGATTAAGCTCCAGGCAGCCGACATGTCCTTGTCTCGTCTCAGAGATGTGGAAAGGGAAATGGAGAGGGCCAAACAGTGCACGACTGAGCTCGAGTTCGTGCTGTCTAGGAAGGAGATGGAGCTCCAGAGGAAAAATGAAGAGCTGAAGCACAGGATCCGTGCTCACCAGGAGCTCGAAACCCACTTCAGAAAATCCTTGGAAGAGGTTAAGCTCGAACAGGATAAGGTTGCTCCTTTCTCCTTGGCTTACCAGACCCTGGTGACGCAGGCTTATGGGCAATTTGATGCAAGAATAGACGTTACAATTAAAGAGGCCTGGGTCTGCTTCCCTGGCATGGACCTTTCTGTGCTGGAGAAGTCCCTCGGGCTCGTACCTGTGATGTGGGCATCGAGCGCTCTTCTAGCATGGATGTTCGTGATAAGGACGTTACATTGCCAAGTGGACCAGTGACGCGTTCTCGAGCTAAGAAAATCAAAGAAGGAATGCTTGGACTTGTGAAAAGAATTATGGATGAAGATCGATTCAAGTTTCCAAATGATTTGAACACTTTTCCGAGGCCTAATGATGATTTAAGCATGTTGTCCAACCAAGGGATGAAAGTCATAATGATGCTCGAGAGTTGCGGAGACGAAACGGCGTAATTTTAAAAATAAACAACTTAGAATGGCAATTTCATAATTCTAGC
>QANX01006663.1:0-197589 GCA_003254975.1 Ochetophila trinervis
GGTAAATAAATTTGGTGAATAATTTAGTATGTGTAGCATTACTTCTTTTCTTAAGTGAAATATGAGGAGACCTAGCCAAATAATATTAAGTAAAAGAAAATATTTGAAATACAGCAGAAAATCAAGACAATTAACTAAAGCTAGAAAAAAGGAAAAAACCATAAACAAAACCGAAGAAGAGGTCAAATGAGTTAAAACAACTTAAAAATACATAATAAATGAATACTAAGAAAGTAAATAAAAGAAGAGTAATGCTAAGCATTAAATTTATTTAGCAAGCTATTTATTGACTAATATGCGCTAAAGGATGTGGTATTATTTTATTAGTTGAGAAATTATAATAAACTAAAAATAGACAAGTAGACTTCTAAAATGATGGGTAAACGTAATTATTTAAGGAATATTGACATTTCTAGTCGTAAACTAAACTGCATTTTTCTCTTTGATTTAATTTTTTATTTTTCAGTTTTGGCTTTTTGACCTCAAAACTCCATTTATGTTTTTTCTTTTGGGTAAAAAAACTCCATTTATTTTGCTCTATTAGTCTCTGGCCATTTTATTTATTTATTTTCAAAAATCCGTTGTTAATTGGGATCCAAGTGCAACTTTGAAATAGATTAGGGACCCAGGATGAATAAACACTTAAAAAAATATTTCGAATTATTATGTAAACATATTAAGAAATTATAGTTTTTCATAGAAAATCAGGAAAAAAGAAGAAGAAGACAAATTGGACCAGTACTAAAATCATTTGGATTTTTTTCTTAAAAGATAAATTTGTATATTACCTATATAAATTATCTTTTTTTTTCTTTTAAATATTCTTCAAATCATTGTCACATTCTTTATTTTTTCTTTCATTTATTAATTGTAGCAAATATATTTTTTATTATTTCTGAAAATAAATTATTAACTTTTTCAATTTTTATATTGAATATATATAATGTCTTTAAAAAAAAAGAAGGTATTTCAAACTCTAACATCATGTTCAATTTTTAAATATGGTTTTGTAGAAAATTATAATATTTTTTATTTTTATTAATTCAAATTTATAATTTGAATTTTTTTGGAAAAATATTTTTTAATATTTTATATTATTGGCACGCATGATCCTTAAGCTATACTAAAATTGCATTTTGGTCCATTTTAAGTTTTAATAATGAATTTTTGAATGAAAAATTGCAATGTGGGACTGAAGAGCAATTTTCGCTAAATAGTATTTACAAAATCTAAAAACAATATATATATATATATTTTTTTTTTTTCTTCAAAAAATTATTTTTATAAAATATGTTATTTTTTTATTTCATGTATTTTTGGTTTTTGTTTTTTTTATCAATTTTTACTTGAACCTAAGACCTCATATATGGAGGAATGTATTTATTATGTTTATATTTATTCCTTTTGAAAAAAAGTACGTTTAATATTTTTTAATACATATTTTTCTTTTTATAAATTTTTTTGCTCCCGAAAAAAGTTTAGTAAAGCGTTCAATTTTTTTTTTTCCATGGCTTCTTTTAGAGTCACTATCATGTAGATTTTTTTTTCTTTTGAAAAATTACATTTACACATCTTTTAGATGATTCTCTTTAATAAAAGGTCTTTAATTTTTTTTTTTCTTTTTCTTCGAATTTTTGCGGCATTGCCACTTAACTATTCAGTATTGTACATTAAGCCTCATTTTTTGCCCTATGTGCCATTCATGTCACAAATTTGTTGAAAAGTTAACAATAAAAAGACAAACAAACAATTAATGCAGTAAAAAGTATAAATTCTCTTTACATTTGAATATTTTTAGCACAAGACTTATTTATCAAGAAAATAACAATTCTCCATAAAAATTGTTTTTTTCCTCATTTTCTCTTATAATTTTTTTAGGACCTATGCCAACCATGAGAGATTACAAGGCCATTTTTTATTAACCATACCAACCTCTAGCCATATAAGACAACTATAAAAGAGGATAGAGTTTTCAAAGAATGGAAGAATGAATGATTTATGTTTTCTTGAGTACCATTTTTTATTGCTATTGGAATTATAGGAACTGCTTTATGTATGCGAAACTGGAGAAAATAGTGATAATACTTATTCATCTAGTGGAGGAAATGGCAACTAAGAGGGGATGTGCTATGAACCAAGACAGTTTTAGGAGTATGAATGAAGGGATGATTCAAAGAGACTATTGGGTTTTTGTAACTGGCATAACAGTTGCCAGTTACAAAACTTTTTATTGAATATATTAAATATGTTTTATTTTTGTTTTAATTGTTTTATTTTTCAGTTTTTTTTTTTTTTTTTTTTTTTTTTTTTTTTTTTTTTTTTTTTTTTTTTTTTTTTTTTTTTTTAATTTTTTTAATTTTCTGTTTTTTTTTTTTTTTTTTTTTGTTTATCTTTTATATTTATATATATAGTTTTTGAGGTTAGAAAAGATAGATAAGAGATATAGAAGAGAAGGAAAAATAGAAGAACCTGCTTCTAGGTTTTAGTAAGAGTGGTGATAAAGTTTAGATATTTTTCAAGTTCGAAAATAAATTTTTTGTGGTGCTAAAACCAAAAATTGAGAGTGTCCATTGTATCCTGGGAGACGATTGTCAACAAATCATTCGCACAAGTGGAAACGAAAGAGTTCTTAAAGAAACTGTGGTATTACACAAACATCGGATTATTACCAATGATATCATATATAAGTTCTGTATTTTATTATCCATATAAATTTAATTTATTAATTTGTAATATATATATATATATATATTTATAAAAATGTTGATTATTATTACTGTTGCAGTTTGTATTATAATCTTAAGAACTATTTTATAATGTTAATCTTATATATTTATATTTATAAATATACTAGTTTGTGTTTCTGTTATGTTTTAATATACAGCCGTATATGTATATTGTTGATTTATTTTTTTGGTGGAGTTTTAATTTAAATTGACACTTGAATCCAAACGAGGGCGACCAGACGAAAAAAATCTGACAAATGGTGTCGAAAATGGAGGTCGGACAAAAGAGTTATAGCCGGGTCAAAAACCGGATCATATGAACCATAACCCGACCCGAATGCAGTGAAACGGGTGAAGAATAAGACACAAAACGACGTCGTTTTGACATTTTGGGCAACTGGGCTGAGGTGGCAGGCATGGCTTGGCTTGGGCTTGGGCTTGGGCTTGGCCTGGGCTAGGCTTGAGCTTAGGCTGGGCTAGAATTGGGCATAGTCCAGTTGGGCCCAATGGTGGCTGAGGCACAGCCCGTTTGTAGAGCTCGCCCATGCCACGTTGACAGCCACGTGGAGGCTTACGCTAGCATGTTGCTGATGTAGCGTGTGCCACGTGGACATTGACCGTTTACCATCGGTGACTGTTGAACATCGTTGACCGTTGATCATTGATTGTTGACTAGCATTGACCATTGACCATCTATGTTTGTATACAGAAATTATGTAGGGTGTATACATAAATTTCTGGTTGTATACAGTAAACCCATAGAGATTTTTAATTGAGTTTTAAACCTCAAATTTGTGCTCGCTCATGCCACGTTGACAGCCACGTGGAGGTTTACGCTAGCATGTTGCTGATGTAGCGTGTGCCACGTGGACATTGACCGTTTACCATCGGTGACTGTTGAACATCATTGACCGTTGATCATTGATTGTTGACTAGCATTGACCGTTGACCATCTGTGTTTGTATACAGAAATTATGTGGGGTGTATAAATAAATTTCTGGTTGTATACAGTAAATCCATGGAGATTTTTAATTGAGTTTTAAACCTCAAATTTGTGCAATTTTCTTGGTGAAATTTGTGTAATTAGTGTGTTGAGACAATTTTGTTAACAACTAACGAATTTATATTTCCATCATATACAGGAAATGGCAACAGAGACTAATGTTTCCTCAGACAACAGAATACCGTTCCTGTGGCAAAAATGTCAACTTTGATTGCACCAGTTTCTATACCCGTGAATCATGCGGAAAAGCCAAAAAAATTTGATGGAAATGATTTTAAAAGGTAGCAACAAAAGATGTTATTCTATTTGACTACATTGAACCTGGCTAGGTTCTTCACTAAAGAGGCACTAGAAAGCAATGAGAATAGTGATGTAAGTACTCTCATGGCTGTGGATGCCTGGAAGAGTTCCGATTACCTGAGTCAGAATTATATTTTGAATGGCTTATCTGATGCTCTGTATAGTGTATACAGTAACAAGAGGACAGTGAAAGAGCTGTGAGAAACCTTGGATAAGAAATACAAAACAGAGAATGCTGGTTCCAAGAAGTTTGTAGTGGGTCATTTTTTGGATTATCAGATGGTTGATACCAAGACTGTTATCAGTCAAGTCCAACAGCTGCAGGTAATCATACAAGAAATCCATTCTGAGGGATGGTGATTAGTGAAGCTTTTCAAGTGGCATGTGTTATTGAGAAACTGTCATCAGGTTGGAAAGACTTCAAAAACTACCTTAAGCATAAGCAAAAAGAGATGAGCATGGATGATCTGATTGTTAGACTTCGCATCGAGGAAGACAACAGATGATCAGAGAAAAGATCATCATCGCAGGCTTTTGTTAAAACTAATGTGGTGGAGCATGGTCAAAGCTCCAAGACCAAGAAATTTGCTGGAAAGAATTCCAAGCTAGGTCCCAAGGGAAGGGTATTTAAATATTCCAAATTCCAAGGGAACTGTTTCAATTGTGACAGGATAGGTCATAAACCGGCAAATTGCAGACTGCCCAAACGAAAAAATAAAATGGCACATGTGGTGGAGAAACTCACCAGAGAGGTTGATGAAATCAATTTGAGTGTTGTAGTTTCTGAAGTGAATCTTGTTGGGTCAAACCCAAAAGAGTGGTGGATTGACACTGATGCAACTCGCCACATATGCTTAGACAGAGTTTTGTTCACTTCCTTCGAACCAACGTTTGAAATAACAAAAGCAGGGAATGTGATTCTAAAGATGACTTTCGGGAAAGACCTGACTCTGAACAACGTATTGTATGTACCAGATATACGTAAAAATCAGGTATCTGGATCGCTTTTAAGCAAGTATAGATTTCACATGGTGTTTGAGTATGATAAGGTCATATTGTCAAAATATAATATGTTTGTGGGAAAGGGCTATGTAGCCAATGGGCTTTTCAAATTTAATGTAATTACTGTAAAGTCTAAAAATATGAATAAAACTAGTACTTCTTATGTTTACTTGCTTGAGTCTTCCAATTTATGGCATGGTAGATTATGACATGTTAATTATAATACTCTGAGTAGATTAATTAACTTAAATCATATTCCCACATTTCAAATTGACAATAAATATAAGTGTGAAACTTGCGTTGAGACAAAAATGACGAGGTTATCATATCACACTATTGAAAGGAATACCGAACCTTTGGATATGATCCATAGTGACATATGTGATATGAAATTTGCACCAGTGAGAGGAAGCAATAAATATTTTATTACCTTTGTTGATGATAGCACGAAATATTGTTATGTCTATTTGCTAAAGGGAAAAGATGAAGCCTTAGAGAAATTTATACTCTATAAGACTGAAATTGAGAATCAACCTAATAAGAAAATTAAAATAATAAGGAGTGATCGCGGTGGCGAATATGTAAATCATTTTGGTGAATTATGTGCTCAAAATGGGATAAGACATGAAGTCACTCCACCATATTCACCACAGTCCAATGGTATGGCTGAATGGAAAAATCGAACCCTCAAAGGAATGATGAATTCAATGTTGTTAAGTTTTGGGTTACCTCAGAACTTGTGGGGGAAAACTATTTTATCAGCAAATTACCTTTTAAATAATGTGCCCCAAAGAAAGAGGTGAAAACACCTTATAAGCTTTGACATGGAAGACAACATTCCTCCAATTATTTAAGATTGTGGGGGTGTCTAGCCAAAGTAGTTGTACCTACTCCAAAGAGATTAAAGATAGGTCCAAAAATAGTTGATTACATTTTTATTGGTTATGCACAAAATAGCAGTGCATATCGATTTCTTGTGTACAGATCTGAAATTTCAGATATACACAAAAATACAATAATGGAATCGAGAAATGCTATGTTTTTCGTGCATAATTTTCCATACAAATCTAATGAGGGACCGAGTTCGTCAAAACGAACATTTAAACATGTTTATGATGATAGTCCAGATAGTGATCGTGGACAAGAGGATGAGGTTGAGCTTAGACGTAGTAAAAGAATAAGAACAAAAAAAACTTTTGGTCCAGATTTTCTTACTTACATGCTGGAAAGCGAACATCAAAGCTTTCAGGAAGCTATAAACTCTCCTGAATGTCCTTTATGGAAAGAGGCAATCAAAAAGTGAAATAGATTCCATTTTGCAAAACCATACTTAGAAGTTAATGGATCTATCTCCTAGTTGTAAACTTTTGGATTACAAGTAGATTTTCAAGAGGAAGATGAAAGCAAATGGAACTATTGATAAATATAAGGCAAGGCTAGTAATAATTCGTTACAAGCAAAAGGAAGGCCTTGATTATTTTGATACATATTCACCAGTGATGAGAATAAATTCCATAAGAATGGTAATTGCTATAGCAGCTTACGGAATTTAGAGATACATCAGATGGATGTAAAAACTACATTTTTAAATGGGGATCTTGATGAGAAGATCTATAAAGAGCAACCTGAGGGTTTTTTTGCTCCAGGACAAGAAAGGAAAGTCTGTAGACTGGTGAAATCTCTATATTGACTAAAACAAGCTCCAAAACAATGGCATCAGAAATTTGATTCTACCATGTTGGAAAATGGGTACAAAATAAATGAATGTGACAAGTGTATCTATATAAAAGATACAGACGATGGATATGTCATTTTATGTCTATATGTAGATGACATACTTATCGTGGGTAGTAACGAGAATATGATCCAAACTACCAAAGCTTTGTTAAATACAAAGTTTGATATGAAAGACATGGGGCTTGCAGATGTGATACTAGGAATTAAAATTTACAGTTCTTCGAAAGGAAACATTCTTAGTCAGTCACATTATATAGATAAAATACTAGAAAAATTCAGTAAATATGTTATTGGTATAGCTAGAATACCTATAGATATGAATTTACATCTCTCCAAGAATAAAGGAGAAGGTGTTTTCCAAGTGGAATATTCTATGGTGATTGGTAGACTAATGTACCTAATGAGTTGCACTAGACCGTATATAGTCTACTCAATAAATAGACTAAGTAGATATAAAAGTAATCTAAACCAAGATCATTGGAAAGGGATAGTGCGAGTATACTAAGGTACTTACGATATACTCGTGATAATGGACTGCACTACACAAGATATCCAGCTGTATTAGAAGGATATAGCAATGCTGGTTGGATTTTTGATATAAAGAATACAAAGTCCACTAGTAGATATGTATTTACATTGGTTAGTGTAGCTGTAACATAAAAGTTCTGCAAACAAACAGTTATAGCTCGTTCTACTATGGAGTCTGAGTTCATAGCTTTAGACAAATGTGGAGAAAAGGCTGAATGGTTACGTCAGTTCTTAGAGAACATTCCACAATGGCCAAAACATGTGCCTGCAATTAGCTTACATTGCGATAGTCATCCTGCAATTGGCAGGGCACAAAATATCATGTATAATGGAAAGTTAAGACATATACGTTGAGGACACATTTTCATCAACTGGAGTGATTTTTATAGACTATTGCAGATCCGCTAACTAAGGGATTAAACAGAGAACTAGTTGAGAAGTCATCGAGGGGAATGGGATTGAAGCCTATGAGAGGAAAGTTGATACGATGGAAACCCGACCTATGTGACTAGAGATCCCAAGATCTAGGTTCAACGGGACAATGCAATTGTAAAGACTGGTATGTATCACTGTGAGGGTTTTTACCCTTACCAATTCCTATGATGAAATAGTGATAGATAAAAAGTTAAGCTATGCTTTTAATGATTCTCAGATGTTTGGTAATCTATGAGGATTATATGGAAATAGAAGAATCACCTATGTGGGAGTGAAGAGAGGCCGCTTCAAGGAGAATTGTGG
Organism: Ochetophila trinervis; assembly: GCA_003254975.1. Classification (NCBI taxonomy): domain Eukaryota; kingdom Viridiplantae; phylum Streptophyta; class Magnoliopsida; order Rosales; family Rhamnaceae; genus Ochetophila; species Ochetophila trinervis. The sequence goes on from QANX01006663.1 coordinate 8,035, forward strand.
TGGGCGCAATTCTCTAAACTCTTGCATAACTAGGACGATGTTCATGGCCAAAACGAACATAATAGTGAAAACTGGAAAATATTAGGAAGGGGTCCTATGTGAGGTGAGGTGTATCATCATTTACATCATTGATATAATGGTTCAATGACATCGTGTCTACCATTTAATCAGTAAGGTAAATACATTTTCACAAGAGAAGGTTCAAAGAGTAATATCTACTTATTCTATGCAGACTCCAACCGTAGAGCTTTATCACTTATATATAGAATGAGGCTAGTTTAATTTATTCATGTGGGGGATTGTTGAGTTTTTGTAACTAGCGTAACAGTTTCCAGTTACAAAACCTTTTATTAAATATATTAAATAGGTTTTATTTTTGTTTTAATTGTTTTGTTTTTCAGTTTCTTTTTTGTTTACTATATATATGTATATAGTTTTTGAGGTTAGAAAAGACAGATAAGAGATATAGAAGAGAAGGAAAAATAGAAGAACGTGCTTTCGGGTTTTAGTAAAAGTGGTGATAAAGTTTAGGTATTTTTCAAGTTCGAAGATAAATTTTTGGTGGTGCTAAAACCAAAAATCGAGAGTGTCCGTTGTATCCTGGGAGATGATCGTCAACGAACCATTTGCACCAGTGGAGACAAAATCATTCTTAAAGAAACTGTGGTATTATACAGATATCGGATTATTATCAAAGACATTATATACATGTTCTGTATTTTATTATCCATGTAAATTTAATTTATTAATTTGTAATATATATATTTATAAATATGTTGATTATTATTTACAGAGACAGATGGACTCTACCTTTTAAAGGGTGGATCAAAATAAATACATATGCGGCCTATAATCTTGGATAAGCTGCTATTAGAGTGATTGTACGATATGCCAGAGGCATGCTTCTGTTTATGGCAGTGAAGGTGGTGGAGAGTGGTTCAACTAGAGTGGTGGAACTCTATGCTCTTGAATGGGCATCTAAGGTGGCGGAGGAAAAATGGTGGACATAAATGGAGTGGTCTTCGGACACCCTGGAGGTGATTAAGGATATATTCAATTCAGGACCCTTCAGGCTAGGAAACAAGGTACAAACTGATGTTGATTAGAGAAAAAATAAGGAAGCTTCCCAACTGGAGGTTTACCTGGAATAGCTGGTAAACAAATTGGGAAGCAAATTTTATTGTTAATTGTGTTTTGAAAAACAACTTTCCTTTTGATTATGCTATTAGCTGTCGTGTTCCTCCCCCTTTTACTATTTCAGAGATTTTACCTGCTGATTTGAGGGGAGTGTAGTTTAGGCTTGTATCCTCCTCTTGAGGCTTTTTATGGTTCAATGCAATTTTTATTCATAAAAAAAAAAAAAGACAACTATAAAAGGACTGAAGCCAATTTCACATTCCTCTTGTCTTCTTTTTTCATTTCTTTTATCTCATTTTCTCGACCAATTTCATTTATATATACACTAGCTTACATAAATAAATAAAAGTAGAGTTATTATCACTGAAAGTTTCTAAACTATATTATGTATTACACTTTCGTCCTAAAATTTTATTTTTCTCACTTTGAGATTCAAACTCATATTGTCGTATCACTATAAGTTCTTTTTGAAATTTTCATCCATTTAAACCGTTAAAAAGCACATGTAATGTACTTGAGGTCAATATTAAAGGTAAAATTATAATTTTAGAATTTTTTTTATCACTATAGATCCCTAAACTATATCGCAATTTACACTTTCATTCTAAAAAAAAAATTTCACACTTTGATTTTGAAACATATAATTCACTTAGAAAAGCTTACACATGAGGTTCACGTTGACATCATTCTCTCCTCCATGCAAGGTTATTATTTTTTTTTCCTTTAGCTTTATTTGAAGATATTAGAAAAAAAAAATTTGATCAAAAGTGTTTTGATTTTGAAAAAAAAAATGTGAAATATTTAATATGTGTTGGAAGCTAAATTTGAATAACTAAAAGGTAGAGAAAATGATGAGAAATGAAAAACATAATAAAAGTAAAAAAAAAAAAACCATGGATGGTTATATATTAAGTTTGGGTATTTGTTTTCATGCAACATTTCTCCAAATCGATGCATGGGTGACGTTATTAACGTGAATATGAAACAAATAGTACGAAAATCACCAGAAAATGTGGTCGGAGGTGAAAGACCAGTCAGATATAACTGGTTGCGCGACCCGTTTCTCCTGAAACAAGACGACCTTGAACTCATTCTAAGCTTGAAGATAACTGAAACGACGTTGTATCATGGATCACATCGAAACGATGCCATTTTGTTTTTTTGTTTTTTAAAAAGTAAATGCCATAAACTAAAACGACTTCGTTTTATGCAATCAACTACCTAAATTCACTACTTTTCAGTTATTCAAATTTAACTTCCAACACATATTAAAAATTTCACAATTTTTTTTTTCAAAATCAAAACCCTTTTGATCAATTTTTTTTTTGTATCTGTAAATAAAGCTAGAGAAAGAAAGGAAAATAATAACCTCGCATGGAGGAGAGAGTGTGAGATTGAGAAATGTGTCAGCGTGAACCTTATGTGTAAGCTTTTCTGAGTAAAATATATGTTTGAAAATCAAAGTATGAAAAAAAAGTTATAGAACAAAAATGTAAATCACAATATAGTTTATGGACCTATAGTGATGAAAAATTTTAAAATTATAATTTTACTCTTAAAATTAACTTCACATGCATTGCACATGCTTTTTAACAGTTTAAATGGACAGAAACTTCAAAAAAGACTTACGGTGATACGACAATATTAGTTTGAGGATTAAAGTGAGAAAAAAAATATTTTAAGACGAAAGTGTAAAAACACGATATAATTAAAAAAATTTCAGTGATAATAACCCAAAAAAATATTATATGTAATGATGTTAATCGTATTATTTTTAATTATTTTACGTGCAAAATCAATTTGATGTTCTGTAACTATGTACTATTTTACATGATAATAAAATAAATTATAAAAATACTAAATAAATATTATTATATATTTGATGAAAAATAGTTTGTTATTATAAAGTCATTCATGTAACAGTTAAGTATACTTTTTTCCCCATTGCTTGAGCATGGACAGATCAACCATTTGGCGCCTTCTATACGGTGTTATATAAAATTATGATGCAATGCCAATGATTATTTCAATTTGCATGCCCCACTACCCTTGAATTGGTATACTTTCTCTGTTTTAAAATTTTCTTTAGATTTTTTATCATTATATTTTTTTCAGGACTATGACATATGCGAGAAAATAAAGATATTTTGATGTATTTTAGATCATAATGGGGAGAGAAAAGACAAAGATAAAGAGACATTTTTTTTTAAAGAAGCGAGAAAAACCAAAATTCCATGATTGATATTATTCAGCCCAACTTGCATTCGACATTTGTATTACAATATATAGGTAATGCAATGCTTTGCTTTACACAATGGATAACAAATGTACATAAAACTGATGAATATTAGCAAGCATTTTGCTATGGACCAGTCTAAGAGATGAGTCCATCTTAAAATTTGAAGGTCAATTTACTTTGCTTAAAATATTCATCTTTTAGCTCTCCACTGTTGCACACATTTGCCTTACTAAAAAGAATAAAAGAAGATATTTTTTGTGTGCTTTGCCTCTGTTTCCTCTTTGATAATTACTTTGGTCAAAACATTTGAACATATTTGGCAACTCTTCATAGTTTGTCATCTTCAGAAGTCTTTATCTTTGTCTTGGACATTTGTGGATTGGCTTACATATGCAATAAGGCTTGTCTTGAACACTTTGCTTATCTCGGACTCTTTGCTTATCTTAGCATTGTTAGAGTCAAACATCATTGTCTCGAACATCTTGTCTCAGCCTTGCTTGCACATAGTTGTCTCGGAGCTTTTTTCTTGGACTTCCTTTTCTTGGACATTTGTCTCAGCTTTTCTTGTCTCAGACATTATTGTTTCGGACATTTGCCTCAACTCTGTTGGCATGCTCACCTTTCAACACTTTTCCTTAGCAACTTTGCTAAAGGCTCAGTCATTTTCATATTCCACACTTTTGTTTTGAACCTTGCATCAAGAGTTGTTTTGCAAGGGCATCAACTCCATAGTCCTTTGATATAGGATTGTAACATTGTTAGGAAGAAAAAAAAAAATCTTTCTTGGCATTACCTTCCATCATGTGGTCAAGGATAAAGGCATGGTCCTAAGACATTCTTCTTAAGGGATAATGTTTCGGCATTACGAAGAAGTGGCTTTGCTCGACATTGTAAAGGATTGTCTCTGCTCGGCATTGTTGAAGGAATAGTCTATGCTCGACATTGTGAGCACATCTTCTCAGCATTGTTGAGCGTATTCCGCTAGGCATTGTGAGGTGAAAAAAGACATCCTCTTCATGGTATTTCTTCATGTGGTCGTGGCTCTCTATGGTTATTCTTTAAGCTCTTCCTTACTCAAAGAATCATTATAACTTGATACAGCAACTCAAGTTTATGTCTTTCATTTTTTACCTTCTACAAGTCAAGAGCTTGTAAGTAAGCTTTCATTATGATGAACCATATTGCATAGTTCTCTCATTCAAAAAATGGAGGAGATGGGGCTAAATTCTTGCTTGAAGTCGTTTATGTATAGTTCTCGATTATTGGTATGTAAAAAAAAAGGTTTCTCTCAAGTGTTTAGGATAACTCTTGTGCTTGATCTTAGTGGTGATTGAAAGAAGCAAAATACACAAAAGAATGAAAGACGATAACCTCACACAAGTCTTTCAAAGGATGAAACTAGGCTTTGATACCGTTTTGTTGATTTTTGGTGTTTGGACCAAGAACCTACCAAATAAGTTATTTTCTCTTTGATCTTTATCTTGATGATCTTAGTTTAGTGTATGCTTGTTTTTCTTAAAGAAAAACAAGAGAGAAAACAATAATATTTGGATGTATTTTGAATCATAACTTAGAAAGAGATGAAAAATAGATGATATTCCTTTTTTTTTAGAGAAAGAGAGGAAAACCAGAACTTCAAATATTTAGTCATTCTTGTCTTAGACATCATTGTCTTTAACAATTGTCTTAGCTCTGTTAGCATTCTTCATTTTGTGAGTGGCGAAATTGCCATATTTTAACAAAACTTAAGTATCACGATGGTACCAAATCACAGATCTGATTTGTTATCACAATTTAATCTTTCAATGCAATGTGTTTTAAAAAGGTCAGGTCCCTTTCACATAATTTTCATTTCACTCATATTTTTCTCTATCTTTATTTCTCATAAACCATTTCAAACCATCTAAAAGAAAAGCGAAGAAAAACCTAACCCTAGATTTATTCTCTTTCTTACCCTAATAGCCGGTGATGATGCCTTATACTCCAATCTCAATCATCATTGTTCTTCCTCCGACGATGAGGCAGCTACTTCTCGAAACGCCACAAGCACTGCCACCATGTTTCGCTAGTTTGATAACATTTTTAAGAGAGAGAGAAATAGGAGTGAAAAGGAAATTATGTGGAAGGCGACATGACCTTTTTAAAACACATGACAACAATATTAGATTAGGTTATGATAACATATCATATCTCTAATTTGGTACCATTGTGGTACCTAAGTTTTTCTCAACATATGCATATCGCAACCACATTCGCTTAACGTCCCTCCTCGGGGATGATAATAGATTAGGGAGAATTTTCCTTTAGGGGTACAACTTTCAGTTCGCCTATAGGATGAATGTTCTTTTATAATATTCCAAATACTCATACTTTTGTCATATGTGTATTATTTTAAGCCAAATGTTGTTCAGCCCGTTGCATTGTATCACACTTTGTAACCTTCGGTATAATATAAAAAGTTTAATATTACTTCTTTTTTCTTTTTTCTTTTTTGTGTGTGAATAGGATGGAAGTATTCATATCACGAAGACGGACAACCAAAACAAAAAATAATCATACACAGAATACGGTATGGTCAGTTTTGTAATTTCCATCCGATATAGTTAGATTTTGTTTAGCAGGTTGAATCTTCTGGTCTACTACTCTAATTTTTTTGGTAAATTGGTTTACTACTCTGTTCACAAGTCACAACATTCAATCAAAGCTCATTAAATCCGTGATGGGGTTGGCCAATCATAGCTGCTTTTTGGTTGCGTTGATTAAAGCCAAGCCATATATTTGGAACCTTAAACGTGGGCTCATAGTGAACAAGAGAAGTAAGCCATGGCATTGGCATCTAACTTCGTTCAAAACCCTCATTGACACGTAAAAGGCAACCGAAAAAAATGTTCCTCGCATTATATTCTCAACTGGGTTTCTCTTTTATTGCCAAACAAAAACTGGGTTTCTTTTTCTTCTCTCTGTTGGGTTTTATAGCCGCCAGTGAAACCTGGCTCAGTTTCAGGTAAGTTTTCATTGATATAGAGCTCAGAGAAATGATGGGGTTTCTGAATACGGCATTTTGAAAGGGAGAGAGCGTGCAGGGAAAGAGAAGAGGAAAGATGAGAGGGGTCGAAGGAAGGCTGTGTGAGGAATTTTCGCCTGCCTATTATGGACTCTGTACTGTTGGAGGAATGTTCAGTTCCGGCACTACCCATCTTGCAATCACGCCTCTTGATGTCTTGAAAGTCAATATGCAGGTTGGTTATGTTCTTCTTCACGATAAAATTTGAATCTTTGTGGGTTTCTTGCTAATGACAGAGTGGTTGTAGTTTTGCTTCTTCTTGTATTGTGGTTTAGGTATTTGTCTGTATATTGTTGGAAAAGGAATTAGCTGATATAAAATGTGAAAAAATGTAATTATGAGAAGCTCTTAGTGTTGTGCTAATCATTTTAAGATCCCTTATGAACATTATATATTTGTAAATGACTTTATTTCTCGCTGTTTGGTTATTAGGAAATTTATGAAAAAGGGTTAATATATATACATATATATATATAATATTGTAGTGGAAATCTTTATGCGTTTATTAAATCATGCAAAGATTTCAATTTCTCTTGGAAAAATTAGAGGGTCATACCATTTTTGGGAGACTGTGGATACGCCTATCTTATACATGCTCAATATGGTTTTATATTTCAGTACGATAAATAAATTAATTAATTCCTTTGCTAATGTTTCTAAGTTGATTTTATTTTATTTTTTATTTTTTTTTTATTTTTGGTAAGTATTCTAAATATGAGGTGCATAAAACTTACGAAAAGAGCATTGCTTAATGAGCTTGGAGAGAGTGTTTCCCTTGTTATCTTTCCAATCTTATTCACACATACAAACAGTTAGGATCATGATATTGATAGTTGATGCTTTAACCAATTTTTCCTTTTGATTTTTCCTTTATTCCCCTATTAAGCAAGGGAAGGTTGTGTTTACATGTTATTTGTTCTGCTTAGAAAGTGAGATGGCCAATTTATTACAGTTTCTAATATAATAGGCTTGAATGCAAAAGGGAAGAGAACTTGCATATAAGGAAGGAGGCAGCAAAAATCTAAATATTTAGTGACCAAATTGTGGCTAATGAAGTTTACAGTTTTTTTATCTCATTTTCTCCAACAACGAGCTAATACAATTCTCTTGCCTTTTCCATTACAACAAGCTGATACCTTTTTTTTTTGTAATCTCATTTTCTTCCTAGTGCAATGAACTAATATTACAAGTATTTGCTATTATCTTCTTTTTTGGTTTTAATTTGCTATTTTAAAACTGGCAGACCCAACTCATGTATCTTGTTATAATTCTCTATTGATTTTTGAGACTTAAATCTTCTAGACATTGCTAATCTAACATTTTAGATTTTAATTTATTAGGTAAATCCAGTTAAGTACAACAGGATTGCTTCTGGGTTTTCCACTCTTTGGAGAGAACAAGGTCCTTCTTTCCTTTGGAGAGGTTGGTCTGGAAAGCTTTTTGGATATGGTGTTCAGGGAGGCTGCAAATTTGGTCTCTATGAATACTTTAAGAAGCTCTACTCTGATGTCTTGAAAGACCGTAATAGGAGTTTCATATTCTTTCTCAGCAGTGCATCTGCTCAGGTATTTGCTGATGTGGCTCTCTGTCCTTTTGAAGCTGTCAAAGTCCGTGTCCAAACACAGCCCAATTTCGCAAAGGGCTTGGTTGATGGATTTCCAAAACTATATTCCAATGAAGGGCTTGCTGGGTAAGCTATCCAGAAACTTGATTATTGTTCACTTTTATTTCTTTAACTAAGCTTATGAATTTAACTTTCGCTCCAGCTTTTACAAGGGACTTCTTCCACTTTGGGGTAGAAATCTTCCATGTAATATCTCTATTTCCCTTTTCAAAGAAATTTTCATTTTCTCATTGTTAAGTTGCAGCTTAGGAATTTAAAAGATAATGCCGAAGGGTTGACAGATTAGCATGTCGAGATTGGTCATGGACAAGCTTAGTTCCTGTTATGGTTAAATTTCATGTCACCTACTTGTCAATGGTCTAGATGGCCATTGACCAGATTGTAACTGATCCTATTATGGACATGTATAGCTTAACTGTTTTTTAAGTTTGGTAGTTTTTGGATTTATGTGATGTTTACTGATGTTGTACTTGTTGCTTCTTCCATTATTGCATCATTTTGTTCAAAATTCCGAGGAGTAATGGTAACGTTCTGTTAGTTTTTCACCAAATTAAGATCAAAGGCTTCTTATTGTTGCCCCACTAAGTCACAATGATAGGAGTATATTTGTAGTATCCCCTAGAATTATTTTATTTCCTTATCAAACTTTTGGTGAATAAAGATCATCTTATATATATATTTTTTTTCCGTCAATCATAGAGTAAAGTTTTAATTGTGTGGTATTTTCAATTCTAAGAACCTATTTTTATTGACTTTTATTTGTGAATATTACTTTTGACAGTCTCTATGATAATGTTCACAACATTTGAGCACTCAGTGGACCTTATATATCACAAACTAATTCAAAGTAGAAAAGAAGATTGCTCAAGAATCCAACAGCTTGGTGTGACATGTTTAGCGGGATATTCAGCTGGAGCTGTTGGTACCATAATCTCTAACCCTGCTGACAACATCGTTTCCTCTCTTTACAACAAAAAGGCCGATAGTATTATGCAGGTAGGTAACCCATGTCAAAAGCGAATTTGTCTTTTCTTCTGTTTATTATAAGCGCGCAGAGTTTATTTATTAGTCAAGTTATTTTTAATATTTTTCATTCAGGCTGTGAAGAATATTGGGATTGGTAATTTATTTACTAGAAGTCTCCCTGTTCGAATTGCACTTGTTGGCCCTGTTGTTACTATGCAATGGTTCTTTTATGACAGCATTAAAGTACTAAGCGGACTGTAAGTTCACTTTACTAAAGTTTTCCCTTAAGTTTCATCTCGTAAACACTTTATTGCCAATGAAAGTTTATCTTATTGTGATAATCATAAACATAATATATTCATTTGGGCCTATGGGACATTTAAATTCTGTTGATTTTCAGGCTTCTTGTTACCTAGCAGATGAGGTTTAATTATCCATATAGTTACTCGAAATATCTCAACTCTATTTTGCCAAACTGCTTGGGTTAGATCAAAATAGTTTTGATATCATGGTATACACAATCAAAGTCAATCATAAGTAGCTTCATCAGTCACCTGAAACATATGAAGTCATTAAGTCCAAGGGTCAGTTTTGGTCTGATAAAAGTTGAGTTTACTGGTCCTTATGAGACTGAGGATTTCCATAATAATATATATATATACACCCACGCTGACACGCACGCACACATATATACGAGACTGGGAACTAAATATTTTTGAGGTGAATAACTTGTTGCCTGCATGATCAATTAGGAAAATTGTGTTGGTGCCCTTTTAGTAAATAAAAGAGTTGATCTTATCTCCCTAGTACAAAGAACGTTGCTCTGTAGCAGAATTACTGCAGAAATAAAGTTTTACCCTGAAATATTTATAAGTAATTTGACGGAATATGTAATCAATTCAAGGTCTCTAAAGTCAGTAGGAAATACTTTATGGATTCCAATAACTGTACAAGAGCTAGATCAAATGCTCTGCAAATCATAATTTCAATCTTTCAGTAGATGTCCATCTTATCCCTAAATTCCAAAGTTTCGTGATCATGCTAGCCTGAGGTTTTTCTATTGAAAGACCAAAGACTTTTTGTTTAGTTAAGTACAATATTTGATTATTGAAAAAAGTATTTAATTCCTTTTTATGCCATCTAAGTAATTTATTTTCAAATATATTTTAGGCCTACAAGTGGAGGGCTTAGCAGGCATCTTGAAGAAGCTAAGGCATCATCTTAAACAATGGAAAAAGAGAAACACTAGTTCAACAAGACCATCTCTCTAGATACCCTTAAACTCCTTGGAAAAGAATGGTAATTTTGTAGCTGTCTTGAAGCATAAAGCACAAGAGTTACTCACTCGGGCCATATTAGCATGCTTGTCAATCTCTCAATTTTTTCGACTCCCTTTGCAATATAGTTTATAAGATAAGCCATAAAATGTGCATCTCAGTTATGTTTTAGATGTGAGAATGCAGTCACAGATTCATAAGAAATCATTCTTTTTGTTGGGTACAGAAGCATGTTTTATTTGTTGGTATGCACGTACAGCAATCAAAATAGGCAAGTTTAGCCTTTGAAAATGATACAATAAATGTTTAATACACTTCTATGCCATGCTTGTAAATACATAATAGTAAAGTTTTTGAGTGACTTTTGTTTTTTGAAAAAATAAAATAAAAATTGCTGTGCCTTTTTTAGCAGATGGGTTGGAAGTGTTCATAGGTTATGACTTATGAATGGAACTCATGAGGTAAGCCCTAAAATGACACCGCTTTGGCCGGTATAGTTGTGATTAAGGGGCTGTGACTTTAAACTTTTAATTTAGGTTGATTAAATAACGTGACATTTGGATGTACATATATGAGAACCTTTACTTTTAGATTTAAGAGAAAAAGTAATCTTTCACCCAAAAAAAAAGTAACCACATTCTACTTTCACGAACTATACTATTTTTTTGCACTTTGCCTTGTGAAGTTCTAAATCCCTTTTATTGTTCTCTGTACTAAAACCTTTTATGTCAAGTCAGTTTAATCATATAAGTTTCTTTTGATGAGTTTGGCAAAATTAATCATATAAACTGGTTGAAAACGTTTATTAGTCAATTTGCATGAACAATGTTACAATGCTGTGGTTCATAAGAAAAATGAACCATAGAAAAAGAAATAATGAAAAATTGGTAAAGGGGTAAATAATAATTACCTTTGCTTTTGAACTTTTCATTAGAAGGATGAGAAAGAAAATCCAAAAACTTTACATAGGTGGATGCATGGCACGTGCTATGAGGAAAGCTAGAAATTGAGGCTTAGCAAAAGCCCAACAAGTATAGCAAAACAATGGAGGGAACCAAAGTTAATGATTTCGGCTTTGAAAAGCAAGACCCTTTTTGTGACGAATCATAAAATAATAATAGCTGAAAGCATTTCATAAAGCTTTTTGTGGATTTTGTGTGGATTATTCTGGTAGGGTGCAGCAGAGGCTTATAGGTTCATGTCTGGATCTTGTACTCATGCATGCATCAAAAATTAAATAAAATAAAAAGTCACATTCAACTCTTGTGTTTCATCCGGCAATTCTGTAAATATTGGGAAATATATATATATATATATATATATATATATATATATATATATATTGCAAACCCTATTTTAAGGCACAAGGAAATTACATGTATCTAACTTCACCAGATCTAGATGGATTTTTACCAACAAAAAAAGAAGATCTAGATGGATCATCCTCCTTTGGCCAGAGTCAGAGAGTCATAATTTTGGTTGACTACGTCAACCTTGCTAACATTCGTGCAGCCACCGGATTTGGTTCTACAAGTTGACCCAAATAAATTCAACAAATTTATTGGGTTGGTCCCCACCTTCATAAGAAAACACCCTTGAAAAACAAAAGTGAGGTCCAAAAAGAAAGGAAAAAAACAAACACACAAGAAAAATGAAACACACTCAAGAAAAGTATTGACAACATATACAATTTTGGGTTATTCAATTCGATGCCCATTCTGGAATGTTTTGGCAAAATTTCACACAGCGTCACAGGAATCCGCATGATAATTTGTGGATTCAGATTAACGATATTGTATTGAGTTTGTATTAATAAAATTCAATAAAATTTAAACTATTAAGTATTAACTAGTGAAATACCATAAAATAAGATAGATCCGTTAAAAAAAGTATATTATACAAGTACTATAATTTTAAAAACTATTTAGTTTAGGCTCTGAGTAAGATATTCAGTTTTGATTTTTAATTTTTGTTCATTATTTTTTTGTTTTTGTTAAAATAAAATCAAAAAAAGGAACTATTTTTTTATTTCTGTTTTTATGGAAAAAATTGTTTAGTAACTGTTTTTTTTCCTTAATTTTTTGTATTTCTTAAAAAAAAATACAAATAAAATTTATATAAATAAATATAGGAATAATGTGAATATTGAATCTTAGCCATTGTGGGATCTCGAATTTTGGCATCACATGACAGTCCTGAGTCTTAAGGCAGTCTAGGATCTTGGCTTTGTCTAGGCCGCTCAGGACCTCAGCCTAATTGGGCAAATCTTGCCTTGGCCCCGTTTAGTTAGTCTTGGGCTCGACCCTGTATGGGCAGTTTAGCGTCTCAAGACTCTCAATCCCGTTAGGGCGAACATGGGGTCTTAACCTAGTCCAAGCAAATCCGGGTCTTGACACCATTTGAGCAATCTAGGGTTTTAGCCCCATTTGGACAATCTGGATTATGATATAGTCTAGACAGTTTGGATTCCTTCACTCATCTAAGCGATTCGAGATCCCAACCATGTTTTGCAAACCCAAGTCTTGGCCATATTTGGGCAGTCAAGACTCTAGGCCTTATCCAAGCAGTCCAAGATTTTGATCTCGTCCGGATGGTTCGGTGTATCGACCCCATCCTAGAAAACCAAGGTCCTAGCCCTGCCAGCTTGGACTCTGGCACTATCAAGGACAAGAAAAAAAAATGAATTTTTTCTATTTTTAATTTTTGAAAGAAAATAATTTATTTTTTGATAATAAAAATGATTACCAAATACATTTTTGTTTTGTTTTATTTTTTTAAAAAAAGATGAAAATAGTTACCAAAATGCATTTAGTTTTTTGTTTTCACAAAAAACTAAAAATCAAAGTCAAACTGTTACCAAACGACACGTTAGTATTTAAACATATAATGGTTATTAAACGCATTTTTGTTTTAGTTTTTTTTTTTTAAAATAAGATGAAAATGGTTACCAAATATATTTTTATTTTTCGTTTTCACGAAAATCAAAAAACTAAAAATCAAAGTTGAATGTGTTACCGCAACACCTGAGTATGTAAACATGTATTGACTTTCTTTTTCTTAATTTATTTTTTTTAGAAATATGAAAGAAATTCTATTTTATACAATTAGAAAAAAAATTACCGTTAAGCTAAGTTAAATTTGAATATTTAATTTTGTATATGTTCTTAACGGGTTAATCATTTTTATTATCAAAAAATAAATTTTTTTCTTAATAAGTTAAGTTAATGGATTGGGTGACGTGTTCTACGAAAATTTAATGAACGGATTTGGATTTATCCATCTCCACATAATAGCTTAATAAGTCATGTTTGGTTGGATTAAATTTCACAAATCTAACACAAAATGACACATATACAATGCAACACGATACATTGTCTACTCTTCATTTTGGAAAAACAAAAGCCCCAAATTTATAATATATATACATACATCATTGATGTCATATACATTATAGGTGTACAAAAAACACAAAAAGATTAACCGATCGAACCTACTAATTTAATTTAATTCAATTCAACTTGTTTAGATTGGATTCAAAAATTCATAACTGACAATTAACTTAATTTGGATTGGATTCAATAGACAAAAAAGATAAAATCGGTTCGAACCAAATTGATTAAAATATAAATAATGAAAAATATATAATTGAAAAAAATTAATAAATTATTATGTGTCTTATATATTATTTATATTGATTTGTATTATTTAGTTAAACAAATTAGTTATGATTGATTCATTGTTATAACCAATATTTTTATTTATCTTATTCTGAAAATTAATATTTTATTTTTTGTAAAATCTTAAACTTTTGGCTATTTTTCAAAAGTAAAAAAAAAAAAAATCTAAATTTTAACTGCCCAATATTTAAAATTCTAAATCTCAAAGTTTACAAACTCAAGTTCAAACCCATCCTACTAACGATCCAACTCAATCCAAATCAACAATGATTAGTAGATTTGATATTGAAATTGGCTTAGCTTAAATGAAAATTATTAAGAGTTCGTTTGTTAACGCATTCAGTTTTTGTTTTTAGTTTTTAGATTTTAGCTTTTGTTTATGGTTTATGATTTGTGGTTTTTAATTTTTGTTTATAGTTTTTGGTTTATGTTTTTGATAAAAGGAAAAAAATGAAAAACAACAACCATTTTTTGATTTTTTTTATGCAAAAAAATTATTTTTGATAATCATTTTTATTTTTATTAATTTTTTTTATTTTTTTAAAAACTTTATAAATAAATTTAAACAAATTCATAATCGATTATTGTCAATTCCAAATTTTAGCTCCGACCGTAGTGTCCCAAGTTTCAGCCCGGACCAGGCTGTCTTGATTTCAATCTAGACCAAACAATCCCAACAGTCCTGGGTATTGTCCCCGAACTGGCGGTCCTGGGTTCTGGCCTGGATTTGGCAGTCTTGGGTTCCAGCTCTGATCGAGCTATCCTAGGTTCCGGCCTGGATTGATCTATCCCGGGTTCCAGCTTCGACCGAGTTGTCCTGGGTTCTGGCCCGGCGATCCTAGGTCCCAGGTTCCAGCCCCGACCGAGTGGTCTCGAGTTCTAGCTCTGACCATGCGATTTTGAGTTCTTGCCCCGACTGGGCTGTCTCGGGTTCCGACCCTAATCGGAAGGTCCAGGGTTCTAGCCTTATTCGAGCAATTTATTGTCTCGACCACATATGGACGATGTTAGTATGAGCAGTTTTAAATTCAAGTCTTATTCGAGTTGTTTTGTATCTTAGCATTATCAAAGACTGAAAAAAAAATAAAAACAGAAAATGAAAATGACTTTTTAACGTTTTTTTTTAAAGAAAAGTGAAAAATGATTTTTAGATTTTAAAAAATTAAAATGGTTATCTAATACATTTTTGTTTTTTGTTTTTTCAAAATAATAAATGAAAATGGTTATCAAATGTATTTTCTTTTTTGGTTTTTAAAAAATTTAAAAACAAAAACTAAAAACCATAAATGAATAAATTATCAAATGACACCTAAACTAACTAGTTATTAAATTAAATTGGTTATTTTCAAAATGTCAAATTTTGAACTAATAAACACACTTAGCCTACATTATGATAGAGTTTTCTTTTTAAATTTTATGTAATTATGATAATTTGCACTCGGGTTACATGCCTAATTTACAAGCACATTATTTAGTCCTTCTTTATCATAGATTTTGCTTATATTTTTATTTTTATTTATATATATATTTTTAAAAAATGCTTTATGTAAAAGTTATTCTTTGTTAGTTTTGGTTAAAAGATATTATAAAGTCTAACACAATTTAAGAAAATTATCTAAAAAGTCACAGAAATAGTTTTAAGCTATAATAATTACTTCTAACTTTTCAAAAGAAATTTTAGATTACATGTAATCTAATAGGATGTTGTCCATCATAATTTAGATGCATCCATCATACAAAATTATATATATATATATATATATATTGTATAAATAAATAACAATAAATGACTTTAAAATGTCTTAAAATTCATTTCGTCTCTTGGGTCTTAATAATTATAAAGATGTAGTCTAGTGTAGAATTTTGTTTTCCAAATTTAGTGAGGGCATTTTTGCTCATATTTATTCATATAATACATTCTTATCAAAATCTTTCCAAAACCACTTATCCATTTTAGTTATTTCATTGGAAATATTTCATTTGCGCCTTTTGAGGTTTGGGATAATTAACCTTTTATGGTAGTTTGAACAACCCTTCGTCCCTTAATAAAGTTAGATTATTTTTAAATGTTTTGTGCTTCTTTTTCTTTTTGCAAAACCTTTTTTGGATGATTTTACAAAAGTGAAGAATTTAAATTTTTTAATCTATATTTTAATTAACTTTGTTTAAATTATTTGATAATTTTTCAGTTTTTTTTTTTTATAAACATATTATGTGACAATTTTAATCAAATAAACTTTTTTAACTAGGTGATAATTTGTTTTGTAAATTTAACTAACTGTATGAAAATGAATTATAATTTATCAAATATATTTAACTAAATGTATTTGTCAAAAATATAACTTACCTAAGAAAGCTTATCAGATTAAAATTATCATATATATATTTTTCTCAATTGAAAAATTATTATATAGTTTAAATAAAAATTAATAAGAAATATAGAATAAAAACTTTGAAATCTTCAAATTAATTATCAAAAAAAGAACTTTGAAATTTTCAAATTAATTATCGTAAAAAAGTGTAAAAGTAGTGAAATTTTATTAAAATATAAAAATAATTTAGTCTGCTAAATCGAATGTAGAATGTATAATTGAAAATCTAAAAGTTATTTTTATAGAAATCTCAAACCTCAAGCGTGTGTGAATGCAAATTTCCCTATTTTACTTATTAAAAGAAATGACAAATTTTAATGGCGTTGGTTGGATATCGTCACCTTTGTTTTATATGTGTAATTAAAAGTCTTATGATCAAGTTAACTAAGCTTATGACTTTACTTCAATAAATAAATAAATAAAAGGGAAAAAGTTAATGCAACTGTGACTTTGACATTATCTGAAAGCAACTTGGCCACTAAATAGTCCTTTTTTTCTGTTGTTTTTATGCTAAGATTATGACATTGCCAGTCTAATTTCCTATACATTCAAAAACTCCCATAAAAACTAGCGAAAGATGATCAAATATGGATTTAAAGCAATGGACTCCAGAATTTGCAAATATAACCTTGGCCGTCTAAATTTCGACCTTACATTTTTCTTTTTTTCCCAGAAAAACTAGCTGAAGCGTTTTGACCAAACAACCTCGTGGAAAAAGCTCTTTAGACCCACCGACTTCTAATCGCACGTGATTTACACGCACCGTGAGACTTTAGCAGACTTTGGTGGTTTTCCATTTTCCAAATAAAGAAACCATCCATCTCTTATAGTTGGTAGCAGGGCATCAAATTGTAACTGTCCATTTCTATTTCATTTTAGGTAAATGTTTTGTGCCCATTGATTATGAAAAATGCTAAACAACTTTTTTTAAAATGATATATATATATATATATATATATATGTTATAGATTGTCATGTAACCAATTAGATTTTGAAATTTTTATTTATGTATTGGAATATCAGTCCCTAAATTAATTCAATTGGAAAGAACACAAAATTTAAAATCTCTAACATCTTCTTATTTATTATTATTCTATACCAAAACAGTTCAATTTGGTATGGACTATGGAACATTTAAACAAGTAACAAAATAGTAAGACAATATAAGGATTAAAAACACATAATAATTCAAGAGAAAACTAATATTACTCTTATTTGTTTTATCAAATACAACGTTTACATCAAATCAATTACCGAAAAAAACCTATAATGTTTTAAATCAAAATGTAGAGTACACGAGTTTGGGCCGTTTAGAGTGATATTTCGAAGGATGTTTCCGCAGTAAAATTTTTTAATATTAGTTTTTAACCGAGCAGCACTGGTTGATGACCAAGTAATATTATATTATAAATTAGAAACATTTCATAATGAATAATATTAATATATGACTGAGTAACAGTTTTATTGAGATCCCAAAATATGTGCAACATATAAGA
Source organism: Ochetophila trinervis (assembly GCA_003254975.1). Classification (NCBI taxonomy): domain Eukaryota; kingdom Viridiplantae; phylum Streptophyta; class Magnoliopsida; order Rosales; family Rhamnaceae; genus Ochetophila; species Ochetophila trinervis. The sequence goes on from QANX01006663.1 coordinate 25,887, forward strand.
ATTTTCTTCAGTATTGTTTTATTAATATTAATCAATGACTAAGTAGCGCTGGTTCATGATCAAATAATATTATATCATAAATCATATGATGAATAATATTGATCTATGATTTCATTTAAACTTTCTAAAGTGTGTACCATTAAAGGTTTCACTTTAAAATTTTCTTCAGAAGTGTTTTGTTTTGTTAATTATTATTTTTCATGGGGCATGTTAATTTTTTTTTTCTAGAGAAAAATATATTTTTCCTTCAAAAAGTGTTATTTATTACATTTACACTCTCACATATCCATATATATATATTTGTTTTATTAAGAACATGTTAACATGTTAAATGCTCAAAGTGTCATATTAGTCAATGAGTTAATATTAATTTTTTTTTGATAAATAGTTAATATTAAAATTTTAGTTAAGCAAATAACAAACTTTATCATTTGTTACTTTAGTAATTTCTAAAATAAATTCTAACATATCAAAATTGTATATATATTTGTATAAATTATAGTGAAATTCATATATTATTTTACAATTTAAATGCTGTTAAAAGAGTTTAATTTTTAAAATTAGATTTTAAAAAATAAAAATGTACATAACTAAATATAATAATGATCCCACTAATAATAAATAGTAAAGAAAAAAGACACTTTCTAAAAAATGAGAGAAAATCCTAATAATATCGTTCAGACAAAGATAAAAAAATAAAAAAAGTGGCAAAAAAAAAAAAGTGATTAAATGGAAAAGAGTTTGCAAAAGTCGCGTGGATATTTTCTTTTTATCTAATTAATTATAAAATAAAAAATAAATAAGAGAGAGAGAGAGAGAGAGAGAGAGAGAGGAGTTAGCTGGTCAGCACTCACCTCCGATGTTTCTCAGCAACACCGTCCCAAAATAACAACAAAGGAACAACCCTCTCTCTCCCTCCACCATAATAAAGAAAATATAATAAATAATTTTCAAATCACTAGCTGTAAAGATTGTTCTTTTATTTTTTTTTTCTGATTATTTGAGAGATCATTTTTCCAATCATCCTTATCATTTTCTTTTTCTTCTTCCTCCTCTTGTATCCGTGAATTCTCACTCTTTGTGTTTCATTTCTGCAACAGGTACTAGCTCCTTTTATCTCTTTCTTTCTTACATACTTGTTGTTTCTTTATCTATCTTTCTTATTATGCAAATGGGTATTTAAATCTTGATCTTGTAGCTTTGTACTTTTAATTTTCTTTGCGTGTTTATTTTATTATTTTATTATTTTTTTGTCTTTCAGGATTCACTATTTGTTATTAAATTACGGGTTGTTCATGATATCTGGTTTCGATGTTTTTATTGGGTTTCTATGTTTGTTTGGGTGGAAACTGAAATGTATTTTTGGGTGGTATAAAAGATAGATTTGTACTGTGAATAGACTTTGTTAGGAACTTAGGATGAATAAAAAAAATCAAATTTTATATATCATATATTGATTCCTTTAACGTGGAGGTTTGAAGTTTCCATTTTTAGTTCAAGAAACAAAACCCATATGGCTGATGTGCAGTATTACAAATTTTTTATTTTATTTTATTTTCATTTCTTAGATTCGGGAGCATATTTATTGTGATTTTCATTGGATAAAGATTCTAAAACAAAGACAAGGACTGATGTTCAAAATCGTTGACAAGTGCAGTGCATGTTGATGAGAAATCATTAGATGAGGAAAAGGCTGTGAAGGTTTGCAAGGGGAATTGTGATTGTTTCATGGGCAACACATGCCGTGGATCTTTCAGGGGGAAATTTTTGCAGGGCTACAACCAGCCCGAGGACCAAAATTCTACCATTTCCAAGCGTAACCCTGGTTCTGATCGTTCTGTTTCCGACCATTCCACCACCAGCTTGAACTCCCAGCACAACCCCATTTCCCAAGAGTTAAACAAAGACAGCCCCAAAGCCAAAGACAACAATAAGAATAACCCACCTGCCATTAGTCCTATCAAGAGAGACACCATCATGAGAAGAGGCGTTGATAACCAGAGTTATTATGTATTGGGTCATAAAACTGCCAATATTCGTGATCTTTACACCTTGGGTCGAAAACTAGGACAGGGACAGTTTGGGACCACTTACTTATGTACCGACAATGCCACGGGCATTGAGTATGCTTGTAAATCAATTTCCAAGAGGAAGTTGATCTCCAAAGAGGATGTTGATGATGTTAGGAGGGAGATTCAGATAATGCACCATTTATCTGGTCACAGGAATATTGTGACAATCAAGGGTGCTTATGAGGATTCATTGTATGTTCATATTGTGATGGAGCTTTGTGCAGGGGGTGAGTTATTTGACAGGATCATCCAGAGGGGACATTACAGTGAAAGGAAGGCAGCTGAGTTAACAAAGATTATTGTAGGGGTTGTTGAGGCTTGCCATTCACTTGGGGTTATGCATAGAGATCTAAAGCCTGAAAACTTCTTGTTGGTTAATAAGGATAATGATTTTTCTCTCAAAGCCATTGATTTTGGTCTCTCAGTGTTCTTCAAACCAGGTGAAGAAAGCAATTCAGTTATTTCTTTTTCCCTTTAATTTTTAAGTTTCTGGTGGAATTAGTGGAATAATAAGTAGCTTTAAGCCCCAGTTACTATTTGTTTTCCTATATTGATGGCAAGTCTTATAATTAAATGTGAAGTTTGTAGTTTGTTTAACAAATATGTACTTTATAATCATTTGATGGATTTGCGTTATGATTTATTTGGAAGATTTCTTCTCTTGAGTTTGTTGTTGCCTCTAGATACTAAGAGAAGAGTTCAAATAATTTGCATTAGATGGACATGCTAGTACAGAGGCAGAACTTCTTATGTGCAATGAAACCGATTTGCCACTTCTAATTGCATGTCTCTGCTAACTAACTTGTTATGCCACTATAGGTCAAATTTTTACTGATGTGGTTGGAAGCCCCTATTATGTTGCTCCCGAGGTACTTCTCAAGCATTATGGACCAGAAGCAGATGTGTGGACTGCAGGGGTCATCCTTTATATATTGTTGAGTGGTGTGCCACCATTTTGGGCAGGTATTTTGATTTGGTTTATAAGTAAACACAGAAACAATGTTTTAGTTGTGCTATTACTAAACGTTTTTTACTATTTGGAATTCAGAAACACAGCAAGGCATATTTGATGCTGTTTTGAAGGGGTATATTGATTTTGAATCAGATCCATGGCCCTTAATATCTGACAGTGCTAAAGACCTGATTCAGAAGATGCTGAGTTCTCGCCCTTCAGATCGCTTGACTGCTCATGAAGTACTATGTATGTTTCAATTTTCTTTGTTTTCCAGGGCATTTTAGAGAATTGAGTCTGTTTATTGTGGGTGGAATTACTCTATTATTACTTTTACAAGGTTGTTTTCTATGTTTAGTGTGTGGCCCATGTTATGTAACTGCATAGTCAGTAGTTAGTACGGTAATTATTTAAGGATGTTTAAAGAGGCTGACATACCATAATATCGGTGCGGTCCCCCAGGACTGTTCAAAGATGGGTGTCTTAACTTCTGTTTCTAGGTTGAGCTAGAATGAAGGCAATGGAAATAAACTTACTTCTGTTGAGAAGAACATCCTAGAAAATGACAGTCTCAAATATTAAGAACATGTTATTTGTTCACTTTTCACTATTCGGCTGTTGTATAGGTCTTCTCATTAATGTATATTATTTCAGTCTCGTCTATTTAAGGAGAATGATAACCAGAAAGATTCTGTCGAACAGCAGGAATTTCTTGTCATTGTCAAATGAAGTTATATATATTTGTTACTCTAACGGAAATCAAGTTCTGAATGAAAAATGTCTTTCTTCATTGGTTTAGGTCACCCATGGATTTGTGAAAATGGGGTTGCTCCTGATAGAGCACTAGATGCAGCTGTACTATCTCGTCTCAAACAATTCTCTGCGATGAATAAGTTAAAGAAAATGGCTTTACGGGTAAGTGCATTTGGAGAGAGAAATATTAATAGTGTAAGGCTATCCTCCATATTATGTGTGTGTGTGTGTGGGTGGGGGAGGGGGTTAGGATTGTCGGGTATTTTTAACTGAAAACTGGTCTGCTTGTTTTCAAAGATCACAGCGCATGAAAGATCATGTTTCTATCTTTATCCTGGCAGGCACAAATATTAGATTTCTTAGTCATTTGTTTTCTTTTGTTGTTATAATTTGTAATATGAAATTGTTACTAGATATTGAGTATTGACTATTTGGATGGCTATTCATATTCGGTTAGCAAGAACTTATAATGATGCAAAAGTTTTATTTTTCTTATTTGATATTAGGTAATAGCAGAGAGCCTCTCTGAGGAGGAAATTGCTGGTTTGAGAGAAATGTTCAAGGCAATGGACACTGATAACAGTGGTGCAATCACATTTGATGAACTGAAAGCTGGACTGAAAAGATATGGCTCTACCATGAAGGATACTGAGATACGTGATCTTATGGAGGCGGTGAGTTTGTAGTTTTGAAAACATATCAAATGAAAAACAACGCAACAAAAACATAAAATGTTTTTATTGCTTTACACAATTCATTATCAATATGCACTGTATTCATCATTCTTCTGTTCTTTTCCACATTAAATTTAGTTGAGATATAAAATATTTCTATATTGTGACCTTATCAAGTTAGATTTTGGAAAACCAACGATTGTTTTTGCTTTTCATAGTAAAATTCATGCTTAATTCTTGGAAAGTGGGTTAGCTCAGACAACGAATGTGGAGAATAAATGTTACCTAACATTTTGACAAGGTGACAGAATACCCATCCATTGTGCCCGTAGGAAAACAGCTAAAATGTTTCTGTTGCTAAAACACTATTCCTTTCTTGTGCAGCCCATGCTAGTTGGATGCAATTATCATTTTTGTGTTTACATGTTGCCTTCTCTTTTGTTATACTGTTGAATCTATTCTAGCAGAATTTTTTACATTCCTTCTGATCCGTATTTTCTGGGGCAACGTGTGTTCTAAGCTTACCAACATGTTTTGTTTTCAGGCTGATGTGGACAACAGTGGCACCATTGACTATGGGGAATTTATAGCTGCTACAGTTCATCTTAACAAACTAGAACGTGAGGAACATCTTGTTGCTGCATTTCAGTACTTTGATAAGGATGGAAGCGGTTACATTACGGTTGATGAGCTCCAGCAAGCTTGTGCCGAACACAACATGAAAGATGTTTTTCTTGAGGATGTTATCAGGGAAGTTGATCAAGACAATGTAAGTCATAAAAATTCGGTGGAACGATTCTGTATGAACCATGACTAGTATTATTTGCTTTATTAAATGACTGCTGAATTACAAATCTGAAGCTTTAGATTCCTTATGAAAGCTACAAATTCGAAATCTAGGTTTTTCTAACTGGAATTTATTTTAAAAGTGAAATTTATTATCTAGTATTTAAATGTCTGAATGAATGCTGTGCTTAAGACCAACAAAACATACTTCTTTGCTACCTGTGCTTATTAAGAGAAAGTGATGGAAGTTGAGCAAACTTGGTTTCCCTTTTCTTTGTTGAATTTAACTTCACATTATTTACTGACCAAGCATCGGTGTTTTTCTGCCTGTAGGATGGAAGGATCGATTATGGTGAATTTGTTGCCATGATGCAGAAAGGCAATGTAGGAATTGGAAGGCGGACCATGCGGAATAGTCTGAATTTGAGCATGAGAGATGCACCAGGCTCTCGTTAGCTTCCTGCCACGCAAATCATATACAGGTACCTTTCAGCTTTTGCTCCATTTCATCTTTACCTTTTGTTGGCCCCTCATACTATTAAAGCGTGCCTACATCAGGGTAGACGAGGTTGGAAGGCTAATTAAGATTAAAGCTCTAGGTACTTAAAATATACAAGTATCATGCAAAAACTATCAGCCTGAAGAGGCTTTATTAGATTTTTGGAAATCACAAAATGAATTAGAGAACTCCATTCTGAATGCTAGCATTGATGGCTAAAGATAGGAATGTAAAGTCAGTATTCCACTAATGCCTTTTTGACCTTGCTTTAAAAATCTGTTGTTTATACCAAACATGGTGTTTTACTGTTTATTTATGTGAGAGCCATTTTAAAACTTTGATGTCTCAATCTGCCTTGGCCCACTGGCAGGTTGTACAGCAAAGCTAGAGGATGAGATTTGGCAGTAGAACATTGAGAACCAATTTTAATTTCTTGGCTCCAAAACCTTAAGAGACTATGAATGTCACTGAAGATCTGGGTTTGTGGAGATTGTACTATTTATGCGGTGATGCCTTTTTATATTGCTGTACGACCAGAAGAATGTGTTGTAAGCGTTTGTGAACAACAGATTGTGGTAGTTTTTATTTTATTTTTTATCAGAGCTATTCAAGTTTTAGAGCTATTCAAGTTGCCAAAATTATTTGCAGTCTTTCCATTTTGGGGCTTTTCTGTTTATATATGGAGTAGATAAAAAGGAATTGAGCTGCAGATGTTGTCATTCTGCATTAAAAAAAAAAGAAATTGCTTCTGCTTTTGATTCCACTTATGTAAAAAATTATTTCCCTTTCCAAGACTTTGAGAGCATTTCTTAACAATTAGTTTTGACTAGATTTGTGGGTTGCTTGGGTACCCTTTTCAACAAATAAAGTAAAAGGTATTTTGTCTTGCATCACTAAATAGACCATCAAGTTGTAAAATATAAGGTTGAATTAAATTTAGTACCCCGTATAGGTTTATATAATATACGTTTAATTTTAACCTTGCAATTTAGTTCAGATTTGAATTCAAACCTAGGACGAAATGGGGTATAATTTTATTTTAAAAAAAAATGGTGTGCAATCTGTTTTAGTTTCGTTTATATTATTATTATTTTCACTAGAAGCCAAATGTAAAAAAGAGAGGAAAAAAAAATCTTATATCTATGTGTTTAAATTGTAAAAGAAGAGAAGGAAAAAAAAAAACAAAAAAAACAAAAGAAGAAAGATAAGTTGTAAGGTAAAAAGTGCATTTAAATCTTCTTTTTTTTTAGTTTGTCTCAAGAAAAAAGTTTTATAAACCAAAAAAGGCACAAAAGCCGGAATCAGGGATAGCCGTCTGGCCACCTTCCTGAAACAACACAGAGACTATTCTTTGTAGGTATTTTTACAGTACAACTATTCAAATGGTTATACTGAAACAACTACATATACAAATGATGTAACATTATTTATAAATGAAGTAACATTGTCCATAAAAAGAGTAACATATTAATATTACTTTATTAAATATTTTGTTACTTTATTTATGTACAATGTCACTTCATGATAAAATTTAGTAATGTTACTTAATTTATAGACAATGTTATTTTACTTACGATAATGTTATTTCATTTACGGACAACATTATTTCATTTATTAATGTTGGTTGTTTCAGTACAATCATTTACATGGTTGTTGTCACAGGGGCAAAATCCGAAGTTCAATTTTTCGCTCCCTATGCGGCCTAAGGTCTCAACCTTAGTCAGCCTTCAACACAATGTCGGGTTCCTTTGCACTAGAATCACCCAACTTACCGAATACACAACCTGCCTACTCTCACAGGTTGTCAAACGCACTTAAACACCTACTGTCTTTCTCCTAACAGCAAGTCCACAAGAATGGATCACACATGCACGTTCACAACAAGCATATATTAATGGAAATCACAAGCACACACCATATACGGGCAACACCCAACATTTTTCATTAACTCACATGAATAAGGAATACAGCCTACAATATGCAAGGATCACCACATCCATTCTTCTATTCTGGATGGTGTCTCAAGCCTTTAGCCTATATATCAAAACCGTGCAGTTACAACCCAACTGCCCTATGTGTGCTGGCACCAACCAGCCTAGGCCACATGGCCTTGCAGTGGACAATCCCCAACTGCTGGGTTATGTGCTGGCACTTGGCAGCAAGCTCCACATGTCTGGGCAGTCCCTATAATTTCTGCATGCACGCCACCAAGGCTGCTGGGCAAGCCAACTGCTGCCCCATGTCTGCCCATCACTAGAAACCGCCCATAACTGCTGCCAACCGCCCATAATTGTTGTTAACAGCCAGCCACACATGTGCGTGTGCCATGCCAGCCACTCACGCACATGTCCATGCCACTTAGCGCCAAACCCGGCCATATGCGCACAACTGCACGCCCAAGTGTGCCCATCTATGCACATGACTCGCACCTGCCTCGCACATGCCCTGCTCATGTGCGCTGCTACCTCATGTCTGCACGCCTAAGTGCCTGCGTGCTGCCTGCTGCACACTTACCCTGCATGCTGCTTGGCCTTTTGCCTACCTGCATGCTGTCTGCTGCACGCTGTCTGCCCACATAGCCCACTTGCCTGCATGTTGCCTGCACAGCTCTGCATGCTGCATGGCTGCCTGTCTGCATGTGTGCTGCCTCCTGCTGCACACTGCCTGCCCACATTGCACGCTGACTTGCCCATTGTCACAAGCTTGACATTTCGTCGAACACTTGGAGGGAAAAGTGAGCTTGGCATTTTATTGAGCACTTGGTGAGCATTTTGACTCCACTTTGAAAAGTCCAAGCTCCTAGACTTGTGTGGAATTCTCTAGAATCCTTTGGAGAATTCTTGGCCTTGTAAATTGTGTAAATATCTAGATATTTTTGTGGAGAACTCTAAAAACTCATTCTCCACCTCAGGATTGAATCGTTTATAGCCGTAGGATCATTTTTCCTTGTCTATAAATAGGTGGAGGCCTCATTTGACCAAACCATCCAAGAAATCAAGCAAAGTCTCTTGTAAAGTTTTCTTTCAAGCAATATACTTTCATTCTCCCAAACTTTCTTGTGTTCTTGTTTGCTTAGCTTTCTCTTCTTAGTAGGTAAGAAGGCTTACTTAGTTGCATACAAAGGGTCGGAATAGCAACTAAGGCCGCACGGCTTGAAGGGTTCAAAAACAAGTCCGTGACAGTTGGTATCAGAGCCAAGGTTCGTGAAAAGCTAGCAACGAGCTTGAGATGATGATGGCATCGTCCGAAGTTGTGGGAGTAGAGAGGGGAAGGGAGGCCGACCCCGGTGCTGCGAAGAAAGGGCGTGGGCGCTCAAAGTCAAGGGACATTATCTCCACCATGGATACCCGAGTGGTGAAGGTGGAACTAGCCATTGCCGACGCAATGGAAAGGCTCGATCGATTGGAGCAAAGCGTGGACATGCTCGATGGTCGGGTGGAAGACCAAATGGAGGAGCTTAGGGGATCTGCGCAAAGCACGAACGAGTCCAACGCCGAAGCATGGCAAGAGCATAGAGCTTTCCAAGCAAAAGTGCTTGAGACCATGGCCCAAATGCAAGCACATATGGAAGAATTTAAGAAGAGCTTGGAAGAAATGAGAGCGGATTGGGCACTATGCAAACGGGCTGCAACTAGTGCCATCACCCCACAAGTGGTGTCTACTCCGAGGGTGGATGCTCCTAAACCCAAGGAGTTTAGCGGAAGAAGGGACGCCAAGGAGCGCGACAACTATATGTGGCACATGGAGCGTTACTTCGAAGCCTTGGACTTCCAAGACGAGAAGCAAAAGGTAAACACCGCTACCTTATACTTAACTAACCTTGCGGCTACTTGGTGGCGTAAAAAGCATGAAGAGATTAAGAGGGGCACTTGCACTATCGACTCGTGGGAGGTTCTAAAGAGCGAGCTAAAAAGGCAATTCTACCCCGAGAATGTGGTGCACGAAGCTAGGAAACGCATGAAGGAGTTGAAGCACCAACGATCAATTCGAGATTACGTCGAGGAGTTCTCTGGCCTAATGCTTCAAATCCCCAACATGAGCGAGGAAGACCTCCTATTTAACTTCATGGATGGGCTTCAACCATGGGCATCGCAAGAATTGCAAAGGAGGGGTGTGCAAGACATTTCCACCGCACTCACCGTCGCCGAAACTCTTATGGATTACAAACGAGGTGAGTCCTCCAACTATAAGCCCAAACCTAGCTTTGTTAAAGGTGGGGGAGCCAAGTTCAACAAACCTCACCAAAGCAAAGAATACAAAAGGCCACCCTTTAACAAGGATGCAAGGAAGGATAGCAATGTGGAGATTAAGCCGAAGGGTAATTGCTTCTTGTGTGACGGGCCACATTGGGCAAGGGAGTGCCCAAAGAGGAAGTCCCTCAATGCCATGCTCGAGGAGAAGGAGGCTCAAGAGCAGCCACAATTAGGGTGTCTACAACTCCTTAATTCATTGAAGGCGAGTCCCGTTCCCGCTCACAACACCAACGACAAATCCCTCATGTACGTGGCGACGTGCATCAATGGGAAGGAGGCCCAAGTCATGGTGGATACTGGCGCGTCCCACAACTTCATCAAGAGGGAAGAGGCCATGAGGCTTGGCCTCAAACTTGAAAAGGGGCAAGAGTGGTTGAAGACCGTGAATGCAGAAGCAAAGCCGTTGGATGGCTGAGCTCGCAACGTGGAGCGACACCTTGGAACTTGGCAAGGTAACATTAACTTCTCTATTGCTTTTATGGATGATTTCACTATTGTGCTTGGCATGGAGTTTCTTAGGCAATTTAACGTCATCCCACTCCCTCGCTACAACACCGTGTGCATCTTGGAGGGAGGCCCGTGCATGATTCCAACCGTGGGCAAGCCAAGAACATCCAAGCACCTCTCCGCCATGCAACTCAAGAAAGGAATCAACAAGGGGGAGGTCACATATCTAGCCACACTTTGTGAGGACAAAGAGGAGGCTAGTCCCATGGAGCTACCGAAAAAGGTGGGCCAAGTTCTCGATGAGTTCAAGGACGTTATGCCACCCGAGCTACCCAAGAGACTTCCACCTAGGAGGGAGGTGGATCATGCAATTGAATTGGAGCCCAGTGCCAAACCTCCCGCGAAGGCACCATATCGAATGTCTCCACCGGAGCTTGAGGAGCTAAGGAGACAACTCAAAGAACTTTTGGATGCTGGATTCATTCAACCGTCGAAGGCACCATATGAAGCACCCGTATTATTCCAAAAGAAGCATGATGGATCGTTAAGGCTATGCATCGACTATAGGGCACTCAACAAGGTGACAATCAAGAACAAGTGCCCTATACCGTTGATAGCCGACCTATTTGACCAACTTGGAGGAGCAAGGTACTTCACCAAACTAGACTTGTGGTCGGGATATTATCAAGTTCGAATTGCGGCGAGTGACGAGCCAAAGACAACGTGTGTGATGAGGTATGGTGCGTATGAATTTCTAGTTATGCCCTTTGGTCTCACCAATGCACCTGCCACGTTTTGCACATTAATGAACAAGATATTTCACCCATACTTGGATAAATTTGTGGTGGTCTATTTGGATGATATCGTTGTCTATAGCAAGACACTTGAAGAACATGTTCACCACTTACGAATTGTGTTCAAGCTACTCAAGGAGAACGAGCTCTATGTGAAGAGGGAGAAATGCTCGTTCGCATCAAATGAAGTCTACTTTCTCAGCCACAAGATCAAGGATGGCAAGCTATACATGGATCAAGCCAAAGTTAAAGCCATCCAAGAGTGGGATCCTCCAAGCAAGGTGAGTGAGCTAAGATCTTTTCTTGGTCTTGTTAATTATTACAGGCGGTTCATCAAGGGATACTCCGCCATAGCTTTTCCACTCACCGATCTCCTAAAGAAGAGCCAAAAGTGGGAATGGTCCATCCGTTGCCAACAAGCTTTCGAAAGCCTAAAGGGAGCAATCATGAAGGAACCGGTCCTAGCATTGCCCGATTGCTCCAAACCATACGAGGTGCACACCGATGCTTCCAAATTTGCTATAGGGGGCGTCTTAATGCAAGATAGGCATCCAATCGCATTTGAGAGTCGCAAGCTTAATGACACGGAAATGAGGTATACGGTCCAAGAAAAGGAGATGACCGCCATAATTCATTGCTTGCGCACTTGGAGGCATTACTTGCTTGGGTCCAAATTTACGGTGAAGACGGACAACGTGGCCACGAGTTACTTCCAAACACAGAAGAAGTTGAGTCCCAAGCAAGCTCGTTGGCAAGACTTTCTTGCCGAATTTGACTACGTGCTCGAGTACAAGCCCGGCACCGCCAATGTTGTTGCCGATGCGTTGAGTAGAAAGGCAGAGTTGGCATCGATGAGCAAGCTTCAAGGAGATTTGCTCAACTTAGTGAAGGAAGGCATGGGGCACGACGCCATCGCAAAGCAACTCCTCTAACTTGCCATGGAGGGCAAGACGAAGAGGTTTTGGGTCGAAGATGGCCTTCTCTACACCAAAGGTCGTCGTGTGTATGTTCCGAAGTGGGGCAACTTGAGGCGGAATTTGATCAAGGAATGCCACGACACAAAATGGGCGGGCCACCCGGGGCAACGTCGCACGAGAGCACTTTTGGAGGCAACATATTATTGGCCACAAATGTGGGACGATGTGGAGACCTTTGTGAAGACTTATCTTGTGTGCCAACAAGACAAGGTGGAGCAAAAGAGTCCCGCCGGGTTGTTGGAGCCATTACCTACACCCGAGAGACCATGGGAGAGTATCAGCATGGATTTCATCATTGGCTTACCCAAATCTGAAGGATGCGGCACTATCATCGTGGTGATCGATAGATTCTCGAAGTATGCTACATTCATCGCCGCTCCTAAAACATGCTCGGCCGAGGACACCGCCAAGCTATTTTTCAAGCATGTGGTGAAATATTGGGGATTGCCACAATCCATCATAAGTGATCGAGACTCACCTTTTCAATCTCATGGGCTCGGCATTGCATTTCGCGACAAGCTTTCATCCGCAGACCGATGGACAAACCGAACGAGCGAATGCATTGTTGGAGCTCTACTTGCGGCACTTTGTGAGTGCCAACCAAGATGATTGGGCAAAGTTGCTAGATGTTGCTCAATTCTCTTACAATTTGCAAAGGAGCGAGTCGACCAACAAAAGTCCTTTCGAGCTCGCCACGGGACAGCAATTGATGACTCCACACACTCTTGCCACAAGCTACGGAGGGAGGAGTCCGTCTGCATTCAAGGTTGCCAAAAATTGGCATGAGCAAGTCGACCTTGCAAGGTCTTATCTCCACAAGGCAACCAAGAAGATGAAGAAGTGGGCGGACGTAAAGAGGAGGCACGTGGAGTATCAAATTGGGGACCTCGTGTTTGTCAAGATTCTACCGTCGCAACACAAGTCTACACGAGGTCTTCACAAAGGACTTGTCCGCCGATACGAGGGGCCATTTCCAATCATCAAAAAGGTGGGCAAAGTCTCATATAAGCTAGAGTTGCCATCAACGCTCAAGCTTCATCCGGTCTTCCACGTAAGTTGCTTGAAGCCGTATCATGGAGATGTGGAAGATTCTTCAAGAGGGGAGTCCAAAAGAGCACCAATGGGCATCTACAACACTTATGACAAGGATGTGGATCAAATTATGGCTGACCGAGTGGTTTGTGGAAGGGACAACCATCCAAGTCATGAGTATTTAGTGAAGTGGAAAGGACTACCCGATAGTGAAGCAAGTTGGGAACCCGCAAATGCATTGTGGCAATTCGAGGATCAAATAAAGCAGTTCCATCAAGAAGGCTCGACGAGGGCGTCGACGAAATAGGTGGGGGAGAATGTCACAAGCTTGACATTTCGTCGAACACTTGGAGGGAAAAGTGAGCTTGGCATTTTATCGAGCACTTGGTGAGCATTTTGACCCCACTTTGAAAAGTCCAAGCTTCTAGACTTGTGTGGAATTCTCTAGAATCCTTTGGTGAATTCTTGGCCTTGTAAATTTTGTAATTATCTAGATATTTTTGTGGAGAACTTTAGAAACTCATTCTCCACCGTAGGATTGAATCGTTTATAGCCGTAGGATCATTTTTCCTTGTCTATAAATAGGTGGAGGCCTGCCAAACCATCCAAGAAATCAAGCAAAGTCTCTAGTAAAGTTTTCTTTCAAGCAATATACTTTCATTTTCCCAAACTTTCTTGTGTTCTTGTTTGCTTAGCTTTCTCTTCTTAGTAGGTAAGAAGGCTTACTTAGTTGCATACAAAGGGTCGGAATAGCAACTAAAGCCGCACGGCTTGAAGGGTTCGAGAACAAGTCCGTGACACCATGCTGCACGCTGCACTCGGCCATGCCACTGACTTCACGCACACTTGCCTGTCTAAGGCACACTCGGCACTAGTCCATGCTGTGCCACGGCCAGCCTTGCTGCCACACATATGTGTGCCTACCCACACACATATATCATCATGCTGCGCCACTCAACGCAGCCCACTGCATGCTTGCATGCCTTGCTCGCACACACATGCATTGCCTTGCTGCACGCCCAGCCCGTTGCCTGGTCCACGCACAGCCCCTCACCATCCTTGCGTGTATGCACACACCACGCTGCACACCTGTCTGCACACTGCTTGGCCGATGCACAGTCCCTGTTGCTGCCTGCTCATAGCATCCGCACCCATGTTGCTGCCTTGCTCACAGCACCATGTCCGCACCACCTCTGCCCATGCTGCTGCCTACCCACAGCGCATGGCTGCACCATGGCTGCCACCTCCAGCCACGTTGCCTCATCACCTTGGCACGCTAAGCCAGCCGGTGCACCCACCACAGGCACAACCCGTTGCTGCCTTGGCATGGTGCAAGACAACCATGCCTTGGCCGAGCCATGGGGCTAAGGGGGCTAACAGTTGTATTGTAGAAATTCCCATTCTTTGGTAGAACACCATGAATCAACACAACCACTAGCAAAAGAAAAACAGCCCCATTTACAAATCAAGTGAGCCAAACAATTAGAAGCTCTCGGGGACCAAACAAAAGAACAAGAGGCAAAAGAAAGACATTTTTTCTTAATATCCTCAATAAAGTCTCTTGTAGACCAGTGCAAAAGAGGAAGATCACAGACAGTCCAAATTTGGATAACAAGCTTAGCGTCACTCTCAAAGCACACATAAACTCATCCAGCACTTAAAGATCCCAAACGCTTCAGCCAAGATGGCCCTCCACGTGCCAAGATGCAACCTTTATGGATACCTTGTGATAGTGTAACTGAACCTTTATGGAAGCTAAGATATTCATTAGGAACATTTCTAGGGAATGGTATGAGCCTGCTAGCTAGCCAATTTTTTTTTCCCTAAAACGCCATTTAAGTTATACTCCAATTTGTAAGATAAAAAGTAAATTTATTAAAAATGGGTTTGCTAACTTGTAAAACTACATATATTCTGTCATTTCCTATACAAGCAAATTTCTGGGCATAAATCTGAGCCAGGCGAAGCCAATATGGTATATTCTATAAGTTTTGAAAGGTTTTCTGTGCCCTGTGTCCAGTGCTTTTTTCTGTCTCATCTGCTAAATTCAGGCTTGTCATTTTTCAGTCACATTCCAAGCAGATGAAATCAAGATTCCAACAAAATAATAAAGACCCAGATGGGAGTTCAATCTCAACCGTTTGTGAATTCTTTGGTCCAAAATTAAACAGCAAAAGTGGTGAGGTTATTGAACTGGACAAAGTTGCACTCTGTTTGGTAACTTTCAAGAATAAAATCTGCATCCAAGTTGCATGAATCATATGATGTAATAATTTTAAAAATGAAGCAAAATGTCAGAGAAGATAAGGTACAAAATTCCAGAGCCAGCAGCTTATATTAATATAAAAGGACAGAGCCCTGCAGTTATTCATGTGTAGAGCATGTGCTATCTCTATGAATTTGGATAAACTACACAAGACTATTGTACATACATACATAGCAGACATTGTATAAATTGGCACATTATTATTCTTTTGCTCAGTAAAGTGAGAGAATTATACTTTCTTATTTCCTTTTTCTGAAAGGAAAAGATAGAAGATAAGATACTCTTTTATATATTATCTGAATTCTATTTCTGTGGCTGAATTTTGTTGAAGAAGATTTGAATGGTCATCAATGTCTATACACCCTCTGAAGCTGCAGTTTCACAGGCAACTGAGATTTCCTGCATAGGAAACAGAATGACTTTAAATTATCTGATTTATAAATGATCATGGAAAAGACCAGCAGATGATTTTTGCTGCTTGTACTATGCCATCTGACCTGATTAGAGATGAAAAGAGAAAGTGAAGAGACTGATAATGCATATTAAATCAAGTCTCTGATTATGCATGGTAGGAGGGATGGATGTGAGTAAAAAGGGATGGAGGGAGTTACGGAGGATGGGGTGTGAATTTCTTGGTTGTTGGAGGAAGAGGAGGGAAAAGATAGTAAAGTTGGAGCAGAATCTTTCCAAATCCACCGAAATTAATCTTTCAAAAAACAGAAACATTGATAGAATGAGAGAAAATCCATTCCAGATGTTTGTCTACATTTGATTATCCTTATCTACTTTATTCAAATTAGTAAAATAAAAATATTTAAAAATCACTAAAAGGTGAAGTGATAATTTAATTAGAAAGTTTTATTCTCTTCCACTTTTACCTAAAATAACTAAACAAGGAAGTGGTCCAAGTGGATACCTACTTTCTTTACTTTCTAAGGAATCATCTCCCAAGGAAAAAAAAATTCTACCTACCCTCATACTCTATATATTCTCCTGTTATCTATATTTCCTAACAAACACACAGTAGTCTAGTCAGCAAATGAGACTTGACCGACAGAAATATGAAAGCATCTCTCAAAATGTATATAATATAAAATAGTTGAGCATAGCATAAGCAGGTTCAGCTTGCCAATGGGATAAAAGCTGTTATATGAGAAGTTTGGAACCAAGACATAACTACTATGTAGATGTATAAACTTGCCTTTAAAGCTGTTTTGCTTGAGAAGGTGCATTTTGATGTGATGGCATGTCCATGATTTAACAGCCATCCAGCCTCACTACAAGTACCACCATCGTTAGATTCTTTTAGTGAACACCATAATTGCTTGGGAAGCAAGACAAGATCTAATTCATCTCTTACTGACTTCTGTATGCTGTCATCTACAAGTTCTTGAAGAGAGTTCTGCATTCATCAAGACAGATCACATCATGTCGTTCAGGTCATGGAGGTATGTTATCTTTAATGTATAAATTGCATGGGTGAACATTCAATTACTGAGAAAATTTAGTAATTTAAGAAGGAAAATTAAAAAAAGGAAACAAATAAATAGTTGTGGAAAAGAAGCAAGAATATTTGTAAATGATTGTTCCAGTACATAGTTTCTACATATAGGGCAATCTCAAGAGACTGAACTTAACTCAACTAGCCCCTAATCAGAAAGAATTGGAATCTTGAGGAAGACAGAAATAGGGGAAGAAACCAAAAAAGTTACAACAAAAATCATGCATCCATCAAAATTACCAGAGTCAAATTACTCATTTCTTCAATAAAGTTTCTTCCTGGTAGTGAAATTATTCTCTACCACAGTTTCCCAAATTATTTCTACCACAACTTATTTCCCAAATGAACTCAAGCATATTAAAAGAACGTGCAGAGTAAAGCAAATAAAGCCAACTAAACAAAATAACAAACTATAACTAAAGGAAGAAAATCTAAAGCTATTTGATTCCACTGGTAATTAACAACCATTATTGTGACTACTTACAAGGTATGAGACCAGACAATATTATATTAAATCCACTTTTAGTCTTAAAATTTAACATATATTCACCATATTTGACAAATAGCATCTTCATTAAAGAAACTGTCGAAATTTGAACAGGTGCGGCATATTCATAAGCATAGAAGCACTGTTATTGTATCACAACTACATTCAACGAAAAAGATTAATAAAACTCACAGTCTGAGAAACATCAAACTTGGCAACAGCATTTGGGCCTTGCCAAATGCCAACAACTTCAGAAGCTTCCAGGATAGCTGTAGAAGCAAATGCTGAATCACGGATTGCACATCCACCTAGTTGATCCCCATTTCTGAATGGCCCGTACCACTGCTCACAGAAAACTTTAATACTCTGCAACACCATCTTTGTATTTTCTAAATGGATTACCTGAATCACCCTAACACGAGATTCCCGATCTTGAGGATTGATCAAGCAATGCTCCAACTCCATTAAATTATATGAACCCTTATTCTCAATTGGCCAGACAGCTACATAACAACCACTTGATTGATACGCAAAAGCAGAGACTTTGTCATTTAGTCCTCCAATGTTCTTCTCATCAATGCTATACCGTGTAGCAGCATCGGCTTCACATCCAACAGTAGGGAGTAGCTTTATCAACTTATAGGTAAGAACACTCTCTTCTGGGTCTGCAAGAGTGGGGCACTGAGTCTGCCAATCGAAAACCTTAACCTCCCACTCCCGGTAAGCTTCGGGTACAACAGACTCAGGAAGTTCAATTGGGTTCCCTTCATTTGAGAATTCTGCTCCATACCCATCCCATTCACCGGACACATTTCTGGCAAATTCCGACCACGCTTGAACAAATAATTGAGATGGAAAAAGAAAATAATTGAATTATACTGAATCTTGAAGGATTAATTTCAGATTATAGACCTTGCATCTTTAAAACAAACCAATGAAATTCAACTTCACTTTTTTGGGTTTTACGAATTTTTTCTCACCAGACAAACAGCAAGTCACTACCTTCTAACAGGTGGGATTCACTAAGTATTACAGATGGATTCAGATTCTTTTTTTTCTTTTTTCTTTTTTGGCAATAAATTAACAGAGAAGAAAAGTTTCTGATCCCAACCCAAATTTCCTCCACTATCCTTTTCCTCAGATTCCATATTCATAATCTTTTATAGGAAAATCCCAACACATTAAAAAAAAAGGAAAAAAGAAACAGAACCCATAAAGGTTGGTTTGAACAAATCTTACATGTGGTAGAAGTGGAAGTGGGAGGGGAACCATAATCAGCGGCCTGAAGCTGGTGCTGTTCAACGTCTGAGAGGGTGGCGTTGGTCTTGGTGGAAGAAGCAGAAGCAGAGACGCCATGGGAATTTCGAAGAATTCTTGGGCGAAGAGTGTGTGGAAGGCGGTGGAAGAGAAAAGGGTGTGAAGGGTTTGAAGAAGAAGAAGCCAATCCCAAAGGACAAGACCTTAAGGCTCTGGTGGGGTGGGGGATTGTGGGGCTGAAAGCTAACGCCATTGATGATGCTGAGCAAACAAAACCCAGCAAGCACAACCTTAATTAGCTCCGAACTCGCACAAAGATGATGGAGGAATATTCCTATTTCCTATCCCACACAACAAAAGCTGACCGCTGCTATGGAATGGGAATACGACGCGTTTGATGCTGTCGTATATGATAGTTGAAACGACGACGTCTGTATGTGCTTTTTCTTTTCGATAAGCATATGCATAAAACGGGCCAGCCAGTCATTATGTACTTGGCAAACTGGAACTCCCGAGTCCCGACCACAAAGCATGTTAGTGGACTGATCTATCTGGTCCTCAAAAAAAAAAAAAAACTCTAAAACAAGTGGGAAGTCATTTTTTTTTTTACAGTTGTACTCGTACTGCAATGTTTTTATAGAAAATACATTAAACAACTCAGCAAAATTAATAGCATAAGAATATATTATAATTAGGCTTCTTGAAATTTACTTTAATACCTGTTTACCTTTAGTATTATCCATTAGAAATAACAAAAATGGGCAGTATGAACTTTTCACAAGGACAATATCATCGGAGGTTTTTAAATTTTACCGCAATTAACATTTAGGTTCTTAGAGGAGGCAGACATAGCCTCTGGATCTAATTCTTAACCACAACAGACTGGTGGTACAAGGAGGTAGAGTTTTCAGGCAGGTTAGACAGTGGGTGCTCTTACTAGTACTGGATCATAATCTACATCAGCATGCAGAGACAATGCTCAAAGAGGACGACCAGCTAGTCGAGGCTATTTAAGTAAATAGCTATTTAAGAAAAAAATTATTTTTCTTTTTGTCATTCAGAATGTATTTTTAGTGTTTAATTTTATGGTTTAGAATATCTCCCACTAAACATGAATTTTGATTGTCGACAGTATGTTGGGTTGCCTGAGAAAAATGACTAAAACGCGTTGGTAATACCACGACTGGTTGTTCTAAGGGCCCTCTACCACTCCCGACAAGGTGTAGGTGGTTGTATGTGCATAATATTTTATAAATTAAAATTTGCATAATAAAAAGTACGGATATTTAAGTATATATGAAAAATCAATTGTTTTAATATAGATGATAAAATATAACTATTAGTAAGATAGTAATAATTAAGCATATTAAAAAATCAAAAATCAAAAAACAATTAAAAGAGTAAAAGCATAAAATAAAAAAAATATTTAAATACATATATTTTTTATGTCGTACTAAAAGAGAAAAAATAACTGAAAACATTTATTTTTAATTTATTTTTATCACTTATATAATACCACAATATGTTTAATACATGTTGTAACTCTTAAAAAAAAGCTTTTTTTCGTAAAATTAAAATTTATTCAGAAAATGATTTTTTTTTTTCAAAAATATGTATACGCGCATTATTGGCGAATTATCTAAGCTTATTAGCTATTAGATTTAATAAAAAAATTCAATCCAAATATATTGGATTAACATAAAATATTTGTATTATATTAAATCAGATGCATTCTTGTCTGATTTTTGTCACCTTCATTTACTCTTATGGATCCCCAAAAATTTGTGAAATAGATACTGCAAAATAAGCTAAAAGAATGTTAAATGGGCGCCAGTATAATTGTCAGTATGCACCCTCCAACTTCCAAGTCAGTCTAAGAAAAGCTTCTCTCAATATAAAAATTGCACAAAGGCCGAATATCTCTCTAGAAAAATAGGTTAAAAGCCAAAGAAAAGATGAGTTTTTGGAATCTCTCATGTTGATTTTCACATATCTCTTGGAGAAAAATAATAATGTTTTTATATGGAGAATGAAGAGTGTAGATTATCTGAACTAAACCCTAGCAAAGAATGGTTACTGGTGATATGTGGCAAGTAAATATAAAACTTTATATTAATATCTAATGGGTCTTAATTAGGCTTGGGTTAGTTCCAACGCTATGGACTTTTGGGTAAAATTACGCCATAATAAATGTATCCATTATGTTGGATTGTTTTATGAGAAATAAAATAAAATAAAATTGAACAATACTAGGAATATGGATGCCACCATTTTGTAATTCTCAATATCATTACTTTGTAACCTCTCTAC
Source organism: Ochetophila trinervis (assembly GCA_003254975.1). Classification (NCBI taxonomy): domain Eukaryota; kingdom Viridiplantae; phylum Streptophyta; class Magnoliopsida; order Rosales; family Rhamnaceae; genus Ochetophila; species Ochetophila trinervis. Next base: position 46,947 of record QANX01006663.1, read on the forward strand.
ACATTATCATTTGTAACATATGTAATCCCTTTTTGATTCTTATTCATTTTAGCATTGATCATATGTAACCTATATGTTTGTGCAAGCTTATAAATAGGACTAACGTGATTAGTGAAATGCAAGTAAAAGTAGAGATTCATTTATTCTCCTTCATTCTTCTGTTCTTACTAATATTGTTGTACTCTTATTCTATATTTTGGTCTTATTTTCAATACGTTAGCAGCACGAAGCTCTAACGAATTTTAGAACACCTGATACACCCTTTTTATTTGATGCATCTGGAGTTGATCAAATAGAAAATTATTGAAGTTTGCACTTTGCAATGACACTGCTCATCGACAATGAAGTAGGTTTTTATGGTTGTTGCTTGGTGCTTGTTGCTGTCAATTTTTCACTTCCTTTTCTGGGTACACTTGTTTGTGACATGTGTAATTTGATTTATCTCATTGGTTGTTTATGATTGTGACATGTGTAATTGTTTGTTCATATAAATTTTAGGAGGTTGGGTCAATGTATAGGTCAATTTTAGATGATCACACATGGCCACCCCCACAAACACATGGACCTTTCCTTTCTTGCATGCACACTAGATGGCTCAAGGTAAACATCCAATAATACACTTGCCATCTTATACTAGGGATCACAAGGTATGCACCCCTAAACTATTAAAAAAAGGGAGGTAAAAACTAGGTAGAACGAGGGCTCCTCCTCCTCCTCTTTGTGGAGGCTCTCCTTCTCCAATATGGCTCTTTTTTTTTTTTTCTTCTCTCTTAAACCGGCTTTTCTTTGGCAGCTTACTTCCTCTATGCACCTCATCTAATTAATCATGAATTAGATTATATTTAATTCATCTCTATTAATTTTATTGAAGACAATACTGACTTGAGCGTCGGAGAGCTTTTAGCCAGTACCACATTGGTACCCCTTCACTTCTAGCTCTCTGCTACCATTGTTTTACAAAAAATTCTAGCAAAGGTTAATATTGCCGAGAAAAGGGACCTATCAAACTGTAGAAAGGGGGCCCATCAGATAGTTGAGCACAGTTTTTGCATCATTAGTTTTTCGCCGTGTGTCAGAAATGAAAGCAAAAAAGCCTTGCACGTTTATAGTCTGGTATCAGTGCAAAGATACAAGTTTCCACTACCAGAATTAATTTTACTAAAGTCTGCTTGCAGATAAATAGACTATACAGTTTAACACCAATAAAGCTAAGTTTCATTTCCAAAACTAATGAAAAATCATTCTTTAGTCGATTAACTTTTATGCTTGTTTTCTCCTAATCTATTTATCACTACCTATATACTTAAAAAAATGCTTATGGTTAGCATTTCCTCCTAATAGGGCTAGGAAAAACTCTTGGGCTTTCCTTTTACCACATATTCAGTCGGGCCTCTTTTTCATTTTCTAGCCGGCCTCCTTGCCATTCTTTAGTGGGCATCTAGTTGGGCCTTGTTATTTTCTAGTGGGCATTCGGATGTGCCTTGCTATTTTTCAGTGGGTATCCGATCGGGCCTCATTGCCATTCTTAGTAGGCATCGGGACGAGCCTTGCTATTTTCTAGTGGGCATCCAGTCGAACATCCGTATCATTCTTTAGTGGGCACCTAGACGGACCTCGCTATTTTATAGTGGGCATCTAGTCGACTCTCTTTACCATTCTTTAATTTGTAGCCAGTCAGGCCTTGTTATTTTATAGTGGGCAACCTGTCGGGCCTCTTTTCCATTATCTAGTGGGCATTCAATTGCGTAGTGGACCAGCCTTAATGATAATGAGCTTTGCAACAAAAATTTCAAGTTGAATGTTGTTGCTAGGACTCAAACTTGGATCCTAAGCTTCATGCAAGAAACCATGCCACTCAGACAAGCAAAAGATTTGTATAAATAACAAATTTTCTTTTCATTTATCGCTTGCCCAATTGAATGGATGTCAGCATGACATTCTCACCGATCCTAATAAAGGCTAGTTAAAATTTGGAGATTTGCTCTCTAAATTAAGAAAAAAATATTTATTTCACTCTTTCTTTGATTGATAACAATAGTTATCTCTAACTATTGTATGCTTGAGAGTTTTATAGGTTATATGCAGCAACTGCTCACGCTACATCAAAACTGTAACGTCAGGAATTATTGATTCCTCATTATCTAAAGATAAGTTCTAAAATAGTGATGTTTCATTAGACATCCCAAAATATTACAAAACCTCTCCATTGAAAAGAAATTATAAGCTTAATAATTTTCCTCGTATTTTATTACGATGCTACAAATGCCATATGTATACATTCATATACGCATACATACTGCATGCACTTTTATACATGTACGTGTGGCCTGCACTTTTGGAAAGGTAAACATTGCTAACAACCATTCGTTCTCCACTTTCTTTTAGTCTCTAATAATATCAACTATCTATGATTAACTAAACACGTGGATACAACAATTGTTGCTAAATCATACTATTAAACATATATAGATGACTAATACTTTACCATTTGCATCCATTTATATGTACACTCCTTTATATATGTGAATCTCATTCGTACAATGTGTACATATAAGATTTTGCATGTTGTGATTCGGCGTATTACTCAATTGACCAATCATTGAACCTTTTGAACAAAGATGCAAGAAAAAAATTTTCAAACCCATTTGAAGAAAATCAAAATCTTAACAAAGCATTACATGATATACTCCTCGGCGGAAAAAATGATATGTCTTTTACAATATAATGGAACATGCCTCAGTGGATTCATATGGTTTAATCAATCATCTCATAAAAAGATTTTTCAGGACAACCTTTGCCCGTTCAACTTGTTGGCATAGCTACATCATCTACAAGGGTTCATTCTAAAATTCTGCCGATAACTTAGAGATATGTACTATTGTACTCTTTCTCTTAAACATTTACAAGTAGGTTTTTTTTAGAAGATATTTTGTTCCCCCAAATTAAAGTAAATATCATAATCAATTTAATTGGAACTACTATTATACAAAATAATCTTCTATCATATGTCTATTCACTATATTTGTTTTGAAAGTAGGGGGCGCTTTATATGTTTAACAGATATCTATAAGCCACTCAAACATAAACTCCTCCAATAAGCAAATATGTTTCCACTAGTACCATAACAAATTTGGCTGAGCATATAACCTCTTTTTGGGCACTGTAATAAGGCCCAATGATTGAGCAGCTACAAGGCCCCTCAATGCCTCTTCTCGAGCATCGTAATAAGCCTTGATGATTGAGCGCCGCCTTCAGTGCAAGGCTTCTCGATACCTCTTTCTGGGCACCACAACAAGCCCCGATAATTGAGCAGAAACCTTCTCTACGAAGCCCTTCGATATCTCTTCCCAAGCACCGCAATAAGCCTTGATGATTGAGTGTATTCACCTCAAGTCCACTCTAAAATATTGATCTGCGCCTTTTTACGAGAACTTATCGACCAATGCATAGCCCAATTGATCACCTCTTATGAGGTTAAGATTGACAAATGCATAGTCGGATCGATAATTCCACATAATATTCAGTCGAAAAAACAATCAGAGCCTAAGTTGCGATCTTCTTAAAGACCGTCTCAGCACAAGCCTAAGTTGCGATCTTTTTCAAAATACTCTAAGCATAAGCCTGAGCTTTCAAGATCCTTTCAGCACTATCCTGAGCTATGATCTTTTTCAAGATCCTCTCAGAAACATCAAAAACATTTGATAAACTCAACATTCAAGCAGAATTGGAAACAACCGATTAGAAAACTACGTGTTAGATAGACATAAACTCAAAATTAAATGACAAAGCGGTGCTTGCACAGCAAGCCCTTCAAAGCCTCGACTCTATCAAGCAATTAAGCCCTAGTTCCATCTGAGCATCCAAGTCTCAAATGTAATCTTTACACGCATCACATAAGCCCTGATTTTGAGCAGCGGTACTGAGCAATGATCCCATAATTATCCATTCAGTACTTCTCAGCAACAAGCCTCAACATGAAATATAGTATTAAGTCGAATGAAGATCCTATAACGATCTCTAGACAGCCTCTTCAATACTAAGCCTGAGTGGCAGTTTGAACAACCAAGCCTCATTGACGAATTTGAGCACTCAATTTTCAATGAAACGTCAAACATCAAAGCTTTAAATATAAAATTTAGTACTCAATCCTCAAATTGAGCATATGAGCTCCAATCTTAGAATTAAATAAATAAACTTCAATTATGAGCATTTAATAAACCTTAATGCCCAGCGGTCACCTTGATAGCCCCTCGTAGCTCTCCATTTAACAAAAATAAAGTCTAAATGGTCGATTCATAAAGCCCCTTGTCAATAATTATTATCCATGAGCAGTCGCTTCAAAAATCTTTTGTTGATTATTGTCCTTTTTGAACAAATGCTTGATAAAATCCTTCATTAAGCAAAAACTTTAAGCCAAACAGTCGCTAACCAATGGCCCACCACAGTCCTTTGTCAGCAATAAACAAAGTAGAATAATTACAACTTAAGGAACCCTCGCAGCTTTACATTGAATGAATACTAAATCCAAACAAACATTTTTTGAAGACAATTCATACAAAAGCTATTTTGAAATGAAAACCACTTCACCACGAAGAAAAATTCTGATAAAAAATATACACATTCACTATTTTCTGTTTAGAGCCAGCATGAACGAATGCTTTGCAACTTATCCAATCAATATGGAACTAAGGTTTCCCCAACAAAATCAATCCAGACATTCTTACATTTTCCTATTGATAAACGCAAATTCTGAATAGCCATCTCTTACGAGATCCTATTTGGTAAAATGCAATGTCCAAGTGGTGTTTCTGCACAAGATCTCATCGGTGAGTTCACAAGTCTGAGCAGCGAATTATTACTAAATTCCCTCAGCAATATCCAACAAAGCCTGGGCAGCAGTCTTTACAAGAATCCCCTAGCAAACTCTCAAAACACGAGCAATGATCTTTTACATGATCCTCTCTGTAAACTTCTAAAACTCAAACAACAAACTTCATGAAAGTCCTCCTAACAAGCATTTTACGAAGTCTAGATGACAATTTTTCAAGATTATTTCTTTCAACATCGTTTCCATTTACTCGGAGATTCCTTCACAATCTTCACAAATGCTTTCATTGGACCAAATAGAAACCAATGAAACCCAGTAACTAAACAAAGATGGGTGCGCTACTAGAAAGTCACAAACTTTGTGACTTTACTCAGCAAATAAAATACTTCGAAGAAACTCGAAGTTAAACCAATATGGGTAGCTGACCCAACTAAAATGAAATGTTTTGCAAAGATTCAAAGCAACACACTGGGTTCAAACCCCAAAAGCTTAACAGATAAAATCCAAATCCTAATAGAAAATTTCAAGTTGACATAACCCAAGATACTGAGTCAATTACAATGTTACCGAGTAAGCTAACTCGTAGAAACACCTAATGCATATTATTGGCAACCTTGATGATCCGAGCGAACGAGCTCAAAGTGCTAAAAGGAATTCCCGTAACGAAACACATTTTTCTTTATGTTTGGTTTAAATGAAAGAAATAAATAAATGGGGGGGAGGGGAGGGCGGGTGCCAAACTGTATGGGTCAATTTTAGATGACCATAAGTGGCCACCCCCATAAACATATAGACCTTTTCTTTCTTGCTTGCACACTAGATAGATGTCGTGGTGTAAATTGATAACTTGCAAGTGCATAAATCAATAAGTAATAAAGTGGTTTTTTATGAGAAAATCGATATCGACCCCACAGGGAATAATGTCTCTAATTTTGAAATTAAATCTATTATTAATCAAATTAATAAAAGTAAAAGAGTATTTTGATTGATTGTTGTTTGTTGAGTAGCAAAGCAATAATTAAAAGAAAAGCAATTATAAAAGTGAAACAAGGCAGCAAGTAAGAAGTTTAAGGATTTGATGAGTCAAAGATTATGACTTCACCACTATTATTCCTGTTTAGCCTTAATGCACGATAGATTCATAAAGTTAACCCCCATTTGATCAAAAGTGACTAGAAGTTGATTCCTCAATGCATTCTAATCTAGCAAGCACAAGGTATTTAATTATTCATATTCTAAATACCAAAATTTAAACCCTAAGACATGCAAACCCAATAAGCTCTTGTCAAAGTTGTCACTAAGGCATGCAATATTCCTATAACCATGTATTTCATTGCCCATCCATATTATATCCCTTATTCCTAAGCCAATATAATACTTTATCTATCCACTTTTTCATGAAAACATTAAGAACTACAATGAAATTAACCATGAATATGAACCAAACTCAAATATGCATTAAGAACTAAATATTCATAATAGGGCTACGTCATAATCCTTATAGAAATTTAGTTACACATGTTCTCAAGAATAGCCATCAAATATTCTAAAGAAAATATAAATCAAATAGCAAAGAAAATTAAGAATAGAGAAACAAATCCAATAGTTGATGGTTGTCGAATTTGATCTCCAATCTTCCTCCTTTTTGCTTCTCCAAAATATGCCTCAAGATGCAAGGTTGAAGTCCTCCACAAGTGCTGGCTGAAAATCCCCCTTGATCAAAAACTAGTGTAGCCAAAATCTTTTATGTAGAAACCCTTAAAAACTGAAATAAAAACCTAGAAATCTAACATTGTTTCCGTGCAAAAGAATTGTGAGAGAATCGTGGAAATGTTGTGCAGCCATGAGGGCTAGTGAGAAGTGAACGGTGAGTAGAGAAGTCCATTACAATGCTTCAAGGTGCATGGTATTTATAGGAGAGATTCTACTAATTAAACTAGGAAAAACCCTAGAGTTATTCTCTAACCCTAGATATTATTCCAATCTAATAGGAGATAATATATTACACAATTAAATCTCCTATAATACCTTGATATGGCCGGCCCTCTAGGGTTGTTAAGGTCATTGGTGTCTCACATTCACCCTAAGATAAGGAAACATTTCATATTTCCTTAGAAATCAAATTTATCTATAATTCTAATTCCTTTTCCTAAATATTATTCCAATTAATATAATTAGAATAATTTGACCTCCCATGTGGCATATGATGTAGTAATAATTGTATACCTGGCTGGAATGTGATGATGTGGCAGTCCATGCATAGGTGTCATCCTAGTAGGCAAATATATTTTCCTTTTATATCTTCAATGTAAGTAAGGAAGATTCCAAATACTCTTTGGATGACCAAATGAACTCCAAATTCCTTGATTCTAGTTGAAAAGGTTAGGTATATGTCTTATATTTCCAAAAATATCTTGATTGCACAAAATGGAGATCCAGAAGATACTCAAATTTTAATTTTCCCAAGAGAGTGTAAGTCTGCTGCAACTGTTGAAAATGTTGATCTTGTAATTCAAACTAGTACTGATTGGCCAATCCAATTACAATGAAAATTTACATAATTGAAACTTAGTGAATCAAGAATCATTTGAAACTAGAATAACACAAAACCTCCAAGTGTAGCTCCAGATATAATTTTTTCAGTAAAGATTGAGCAGAAATACAGTAAATTTCAACTTTTGCATTTCTTTCACTGAAAATAGAAAAATACAATATTTTAGTACTTTACATTAAAAATTAATTCTAAAATAGCTAAAATTCAATATGAAATATGACATAAAAATATTAACTTTTTATGCCTATCAATGGCTCAAGGAAAACATCCAATAATACACTTGTCATCTTGTATGCTAGGTGTCACAAGGTATTTACCCCTAAACTATTATAAAAAGGAGGTAAAAACCAGGTAAAATTGGAGGCTCCTTCTTTTCCTCTTCGTGGAGGCTCTCCTTCTCAAAGATGGCTCCTTCTTTTTCTTACTTTACCTCAAACCGATTCATGAATTAGATTAAATTTAATTCATATATATTCAGTGTATTGAAGACAATACTGAACTTAAGCATCGGAGTGCTTTTGGCTGGTACTACACCAGTACCCCCCTCACTCCTAGCTCTTTGCTATTGTTGTTTTATAGTTTATTCTAACAAGATTAATATTGCCGAGAACAATGACTTATGAAACATTAGAAAGGGGGGCCCATCAGACAATAATTGACACATTTTTTTACATCAACAGGCAATATGAATTATTATTAGTTGTATAAGTTATATATATATATATGTATGCATATACATGTGATGGGATGCAATTTATATATATTTTATATACCTTAATACTTGATTTGAGTATGTTTTATTCACTTAAAATGGATTAATTTATATTTTTCTATGTTTTAGGTGGATTTGAGCTTAAAGGGATGAAAAATGAAGAAACAGTGGCAAAATCGTAATTAAACAGAAAATTGAAGAAGCAGTGGCAAAACCGTAATTAACTGGAAGTTGGCAGCAAGGCAGTGCAACCCAGATGCAATGCCCAGGTGCCTGGATGGGCGCGAATATGAGCATTTAGGCTCGTTTTTGTGATTTTTTAGCCCTAGGTTTTACTATAAATATGTTTTATCATTATTGTAAACAGGGTAGCCGTTTTGAGAGCAAAAACAACAAAAAGAGAGAGATTTCTAACAACTATGAGTAGCTAAATCTTTCTCTTGGGAAATAGTATTGTTCATCGCTAAAGTATAAGGTGTGAGACTTGGTTTATAAGTTTTAATTCAATTATAATTATTCAATTCTCTTTTTATTATAATTTGGATCCGTTATAATTATTTGTGGATTGGGTATTTGCTAATTAGGAATTCAATCGTATTGAATATTCTATGTTATTTTAATAATTGCATGCTAAGCTTTTGTTAATTTCTTAGGAGAATGCATAATAGATTAAAGTTTTACAACGTTTGTAGGACTTGTTTATTGTTGGTTGCTATTGTTCTTAATGCTGTTTTGATTTGATTTAGATCACTTTGGTTTAAATATTTCAGGATTAGGATTAATTTATGATCGTATTTGAATTAATTAATTGTGAGAGTTAGAATAAAATTGGCCGTGCTATTTTATTCAATCCAACATTGAATGATTATTTTTGGATATATTTTTGTCTGTGATCACCTGTTCTTTAGTAATTGAAGATACTCTGACCCAAGGTTTTTTCCTATTGTTATTTTCAATATTTATTAATTTGCTTTCTTTAATATTTGAATTTGCCAACATAAAATCCCCCTTTTGTCTTTTTAATTTTGCTTTAATTGGAATAGAAATAGTTTGATCATCAGTCTCTGTGGAATTGACCTGAAGTTGCTGCTACTACTGTAGTGTTTAAATTCAGTAATTAATTTTGGTGTTTACTACACGCATCAAATTTTGGCGCCGTTGCAGGGGACTGTGTCTCAAATTTCTTTCTATTCTAATTTTAGTGTTAGTTTGCTTTGAGATTTTGTTGTTTCAGGTGCATGACTAGACTATCAAAAGAAGGAGATCTGAGCTTAGACAGTGATTCTGAATTTTAGGAGATGGCAACCACTGCTAACAACAACAGACCTCAAACTTTAAAGGAGTTGGCTGCTCCAAATTTAAATTCTCAGCCTCTTTGCATTGAATTTCCTGAAGTACAAGCTTCATTTGAATTAAAATCTGGATTAATACACTTACTCCCATCTTTCTTTGGTCTTGCAGGTGAGGATCCCAATAAACATTTGAATGAGTTTCATGTAGTTTGCTCAGGGATGAAGCCACATGGTGTAACTGAAGAACAAATTAAGTTGCGAGCTTTTCCCTTCTCACTTAAAGATGCAGCTAAAGATTGGCTTTACTACATTCCTTCCAGTTATATCAATTCTTGGATTGAAATGAAGCAATTATTTTTAGAGAAGTATTTTCTTGCTTCGAGAGCTGCCACCATTAGAAAAGAAATATGTGGCATTCGACAATTTGATGGTGAATTATTATATGAATATTGGGAGCGATACAAAAAGCTGTGTTCAAGTTGCCCTCACCATCAAATCAGCGAGCAACACCTAATCCAATACTTTTATGAGGGAATGTCACCCATGGAACGGAGTATGGTGGATGCAGCAAGCGGAGGTGCTTTAGTTGATAAAACTCTGGCAGAAGCCAAACATCTCATCTCTACTATGGCTGCAAACACTCAACAATTTGGCTTAAGATCTACCCAACCATTCAAGAAGGTTAATGAGGTAAGTACTTCTAATATTGAGCAACAACTTTCTGACTTAACATCATTAGTTCGACAGTTGGCTGTAGGTCAAGCTCAAGCTGCTGTGGTCTGCGGAATTTGTTCAGTTGTGGGTCATCCTACAGATTCATGCCCAACTCTTCAAGAAGATGAGATTGTTCAACAAGCAAATATGGTTGGTGGTTTTCCGGGACAAACACAATGCAAATATGATCCATTCTCAAACATGTACAATCCTGGATGGAGAGATAATCCTAATTTGCATTATGGTAACAACTCAGGACACAACCAGTTCCAACAACAATATCAACCAAGATAGCCACCAGTAGAACCTCCTCATTTAGGTATGTCATTGGAAGATATAGTAAAAGCTTTAGCCATTAACAGTCAACAATGGCAACAGGATGCAGCAAAGAGATTTCAGCATTTGGAGAATCAAATGAGCCAAATAGCAACTGTTGTGGGCAAGCTTCAAGCTAGTCAATCTGGACAATTGCCATCACAACCAATTAATCCACAAGAAGAAGTTAAAGCCATTACCTTAAGGAGTGGAAAAGAAGTGGACAATTCCAAGAAAGACAATCCGGACACTAAAAGAAAGCATCAAGTGGAAGAAGAAATTCAAGTTGAAGCATCACCTAAGGTAAACTCTAAATCTCTTAATATTTCTTCTAACAATTACATTGCTGCTCCATTTCCTAGTAGATTAAACAAGGGTAAAAAAAATGAGCAAGAACAAGAGATATTGGACACTTTTAGGAAGGTGGAAGTTAATATTCCACTAATTGATGCAATTCGTCAAATTCCTCGGTATGCTAAATTTTTAAAAGAGCTATGCACCAACAAAAGAAAGCTAAGAGGAGATGAAAAGATCAAGGTAGGTGAGAATGTCTCAGCAATTTTGCAGAGAAAGCAACCCCAAAAATGTAAACATTCAGGTACGTTTACTATACCATGTGTGATTGGAAATTCTAAAATAGAACGTGCCATGCTAGATTTAGGAGCTTCCATTAATGTGATGCCTAAATCAATGTATGATTCTTTACAATTGAGCTCTTTAAAAGATACAAGAGTTATCATACAGTTAGCAGATAGGTCTAATGCCTACCCGATAGGGGTAGTTGAAGATGTTTTGGTGCAGGTTAATGGGATGGTTATTCCTGCGGATTTCTATGTTTTGGACATGGCGGATGATGCATCTTTAAATCCAACACCAATCATTTTAGGCAGACCATTTTTGAAGACTGCTCGAGCAAAAATTGATGTTCATGAAGGAGCACTAACTTTAGAATTCGATGGAGAAGTGAAGACATTCACAATATTTGATGGGGAGTCCATTACTTGAGGAATTCAAAGGTTTCTTAAAAAAAAATTAAAATTAAAATTGAAATCGCAGCACCAGGCACCTGGAAGGCTTTGCCTGGTGGCTGCGCGAAAAAAAAAAAAAAAAAAAAAAAAAAAAAAAAACTTATCACACTAGTAGATTAGCTTGTCCCTGTGTATAATGTGGACTTCGTTTCTTCAGGGGAGTATTACTTTTCTCTTCATATATTTTATTTATTTTATGCACATTGGGGACAATGTGATTTAAGTGTGTGTGGGGGGGGGGGGGGGGGGGGGGGTGTAATTTATGATTATTTAGTTTATTTGTTATTTTGTTAGGTTAGTTATTTAGTTTATTCGTATTTTGTTTTGCTTTTTACTTTACTTTTTATTTGTATTTATGGGCTGAGATTGAGATTAGTGAACATATACTTAGCTGCTTTGTTTACTTTTTTATGTTTATCATTGCTTTGAGTCATGAAAGTAATATTATTATAGATGGAGACTAAGATAAAATGAAGTAAATAGCATATTTAGCTAAGTGAATTTAGTAATTTGAAGTCTGATTTGGTAACCATTTTGAATTGGGTTAAGTAAAGCTAGTCTCGGTAAATTAAAACTTAAGTGAGCTTTTGAGCTTTGAAGTTGATTTAATCACTTCTTTTAATCATTTTTGTGAGTGATATTCATGTATGAATATGTATCTTTAGAACTTGCTTTGACATGCTTATTGAGATCACATTGCTACATTTTTGCATTAAAATGATGAAGGCATTTTATTTTATTTTAGCCACTTAGCCTAAAAAGGCCAACCTTTATGTTTATCATTGTTTAACCCCTTTGAGCTTTTATGATCTTTTTCTTTGATCTTTAGCCTACATTACAAGCCTTGGATTTGATTTTTGACTACTTTTTCCTATCCTAAGTCTAATTGAGCATTTGGGATGTGTGATGGTGAATTTTGTGGGTTGTTTGGAGCAAAAAGATTGTTTTGACTAAGTGTGGGGGTGATCATACTTATGATGGTTGGTATGAGTGAATTGTATAAAGTGGTTGAAGAAAAATCTTTGGAATTCTCATGCTTTGGTGTGTTTGTTGAAAAGAAAAAGAAAAAAAAAAAAAAAAACAGTAGTAGAAAGAGTATTTGAAAAAAAAAAAAAAAAAAAAAGGAAAAAAAAAGTGAGAAATTTTTGTTTGTATGTAAAAACATGAGAATTGGGCTAAATGTGATAAGTTTAGAGGAGAAAGAAAATAGTTAAAAAATGTTGGTGTGTATTAGTGAGATCATATCTTGAATGCTTTATTGGATTTTGGATGTTACCCCATTGTTTTTCTTATGATTTTTCTTTTCTACCTTACTTTTACCTAAACCACTTTACAACCTTTTAAAAGACCTTCGGATTTGTGCTTAATTGTATGCTAGTTGGTGGAGATTAGATTGATAAGCAAGCTTATGATAGAGCAAATTTTTGCATTGAATTCGAGAGAATATTTTCAACATTTTTAAATACTTGAGTGATTAGAGAGAATTCAGTGAGTTGTTTGCCGAGCTAGTTTGAATTGAGCTTAATTAAGTTGGTTGCTAGTAAGACTGAAGATTGTTGGATTCATGTGGCTATGATGTGCTAGTTGTTGAATTTTTGGTTGTGTCTCTGTTTATAATATTTTGTTACTTGATTGATTTAGTTTTTTTGAAATATAATATTTTATTATTTGCCCAGGACGTGCAAAGATTAAGTGTGGGGGTATTTGATGGGATGCAATTTATATATATTTTATATACCTTAATACTTGATTTGAGCATGTTTTATTCACTTAAAATGGATTTTTTTATATTTTTCTATGTTTTAGGTGGATTTGAGCTTAAAGGGATGAAAAATGAAGAAACAGTGGCAAAATCGTAATTAAACAGAAAAACTGAAGAAGCAGTGGCAAAACCGTAATTAACTGGACATTGGCAGCAAGGCAGTGCAACCCAGATGCGATGCCCAGGCGCCTGGATGGGCGCGAATCTGAGCATTTAGACTCGTTTTTGTGATTTTTTGGCCCTAGGTTTTACTATAAATATGTTTTATCATTATTGTAAAGAGGGTAGCCGTTTTGAGAGCAAAAATAACAAAAAGAGAGAGATTTCTAACAACTATGAGTAGCTAAATCTTTCTCTTGGGAAAGAGTATTGTTCATCGCTAAAGTATAAGGTGTGAGACTTGGTTTATAAGTTTTAATTCAATTATAATTATTCAATTTGAGTTCTCCCAATTTATTTGTTTATTATTCAATTCTCTTTTTATTATAATTTGGATCCGTTATAATTATTTGTGGATTGGGTATTTGCTAATTAGGAATTCAATCGTATTGAATGTTCTATGTTAGTAGCACTTTGATTTTAATAATTGCATGCTAAGCTTTTGTTAATTTCTTAGGAGAATGCATAATAGATTAAAGTTATACAACGTTTGTAGGACTTGTTTATTGTTGGTTGCTATTGTTCTTAATGCTGTTCTGATTTGATTTAGATCACGTTGGTTTAGATATTTCAGGATTATGATTAATTTACGATCATATCTGAATTAATTAATTATGAGAGTTAAAATAAAATTGGCCGTGCTATTTTATTCAATCCAACATTGAATGATTATTTTTGGATATATTTTTGTCTGTGATCACCTGTTCTTTAGTAATTGAAGATACTCTGACCCAAGATTTTCTCCTATTGTTATTTTCAATATTTATTAATTTGCTTTCTTTAATATTTGAATTTGCCAACATAAAATCTCCCTTTTGTCTTTTTAATTTTGCTTTAATTGGAACAGAAATAGTTTGATCATCAGTCTCTGTGGAATCCACCTTAACTTGCTGCTGCTACGGTAGTGTTTAAATTTAGTAATTAATTTTGGTGTTTACTACACGCATCAACATGAATGACTAAATTTAAACCCATTTCCATATAAACCAATTTACATTCTTTGCATTTTTATGATACATACTGTTCGCCTCTTTTTCAAAGACTTTTGATTGTGTCTCTTTTAGTTCGATTCTATTTCATGTATTTTAGTATATATATGGTCATTTCTTTCGGTATACATATACAATTCGTATATATATCCTTTCCAAATTATGTTTAAAATTCAATATATTTACATATCAATATATTACTATTGGTTTTGCTTTTTATAATTTCGCTAATAATAGTCTTTGGGTTTTATATATATTGGTCAAGTTTTTTTTTTCATATTTTTTAGTTTAATTTTGGTTTTATGTTTATATATATAAGCATTAAAGTTTTTTATTTTTCCATATAATATGTAGTAGCACATATAATATATCAAGTTGTATTTTAACAATATATCAAGTAAGTCTTTGTTATAACTTAATTGTTCGATTTTATATGCATATATTATTGTCTTAGTATATCTTTATATATTGTTATATGTATGTATGTACAGTCCATTAATATTTCTATTAATTCACTTTTCTAGATTGTTTTTCATGTATATAATTTATCTATTAATTCTTTTTCTATATATACATTACTTGGTTTAAACGTTAGCCTCTACTTTATATTCAAATTCATCAACACGTTACACAATTTCTATCGTGCTGTTTTTTATCGGCACGTTATAATTTCTTTGTGAAATACAGTTTTTGTTAAAATTATTTCTTTTATATTATTTGCTTTTATTGGTTAATTTGTTCTTTTGGCAATCATGTATATATTTATGCATTAAAATAATTCGTTATATAATTTATTATGTAATTACTATTGTTGTAAGTTATTTATTTTGACCAAAATTTGTGACATTTACTATATGTTTTATGAATTTATATTTCTTTTGTTAGATGACATCATATTTTGTATTTAATAACACTACAAGAAATCTGGCCTACAGCAACAACGTCCTTTCGTGACTGAAGGCTGTTTTTTCGTCGCTAAATCCATGCAGTTACACAAAACGCGTCGTAACAGCTGCGTGACAGTAGGTGCGTCAATGAAAGTCATTAGCCACGAAAAAGTGCGGTTCATGACTGAACACCAATTCCAAAATTTTGGAATTTTTTTATGACTAAAGGTGTCACATTCAGTCACAAAAACTGTTGCAACTGAAGTCCGATGTTTTCGTTATTAAAAATGATGGTTTCGCAGCTGAAAGATGTCAATCAGTTTTGAAAACTGTCGTGTTTATTTCATGCAGTAGTCAAGACATGGTTGTCGTGACTAATTCGAAGTGTTTTAATCACGGTTTTTATGTTTGTGACTAAATTGCCCTGGAATTAGACACGAAAATATTCGTTGCTAAATGTAAAAAAAGATTGTAAGTATATTTAACAATGACTACTTCTATAAACTTTTAATTAACACAAACCGTGCATAATTCTTAATTCAAGCCTCATACTTTTAGCAACTTTTATTGTTTTATCAAGAATATAACAAGTGAATGTGTAGTAGAACGATGGGGGGATGTTACCTTGTGGTTGCTGCACTTCCCGTGGGGAGTGGTAAGTGCTGCCTCAGTGGGTACATTTTGGCTCTTCCTTCTTGGTGATGTCCTAATTGCTTGAGCCGAAAATTCTCCTACAATATTTGCGATCAGTCATGGCTAACATTAAGTATGAATGGTGTAAAATTTAAATTGGCTAAAATAAGATGCAAGCAAACACATAGCAATTTGGTTGATATGAACATACCCTCATAAACTGCCCACACTGGCCTTCGTGATTGAGATGCTATATCTCATCTTTTGTATGTCTCTAATAAAGCTGCTTTTTCCGCATGGATTGGCCTTTTTCCGCATGAAGTTTCCCTCAGCGGCTGGCTGATGTGCCACGCATATTCCTCGTTGTTGTTTCTCGTTGCATGATTAGACAGTAAGTTTATATATGTTTTGAACTACATGGTTTGCAAACTTTAATTTTTAATATAAAAACAGTAGACAATGTTTAACATACAACATGCATTACATAGAATCAAAAATTTAATGTTACAACTAATAGCATATGTTCCACAACCTTATTATCACTACGGACGCCTTCCTCTCCATGAAATATCCAAGGAATATATGTCCTTACAATCCCATTAACAAAAAGATGATTGACAACTTCATCTGGACTGCGTTCAATCCAATTATTGCACTTATAACAAGGACAGCGAATGATGCTTTCATATTTTGAATGACTAAGAGAAAAAGAAATGAAGTCCTTAACCCCTTGTACATAAGATGGACGAGACCTAGTTCGAAGTTGCATCCAACTTTTATCCATCTAAATGTCTAAAAGTGAAAGAAATTGTTCCACCACACCAAAGAAAAATGAAATAATTGCACAAAATAAACTATATTACAATACTATTTCATAAACTCAACATAAACACTGACATACCTGTGACAATGCACAAATGTAGGAGAACTTTTTTCCAGTTTAATCCCAAATCTCAAACCTCCTCAATGCACACTGTCTTTCCTAAAAAAAATCAAATGTAGTCCAAAAATCAGTTACAAATGATGCAGTCAGCCACAGTAGTATGGAACACAACATTTAATGCCAACCATATTATTAGTTAGTGATTAAATCAGCTAAACATTACTCTCCATAGGACAACCACACAATTAAAACCAACAAAATTTCTACAAGCCATACAACTATACAAGTATAACAAAAAAAAAAAAATTAAAAACAGAGTTCACTGTTTTATTAATAACTAAACATATATATACTTCTCTAATTGGGAAACCCTTTATGCCTCAATATTTGTCCCTTAAAATGTTAATTAGCTTTTGCACATTTCATTCACCCCTTCATTCCGAGTCAATATGCAATCAATCACACATGCACAGGGTTATTCACACAACATATGGTCAATCACATAGCATATAAACATGGACAGAAGGGTCAATCCTTTCAAGAGGAAACAACACACACACACACATTCAAATGCTTATAAATAACTAGGAAATTCATCTTTAGAATATGTGAAAGGCAACTATACGAAGTTATGATAAAAAACTTGGCAAGAGAAAAATTGATAAAACCTTGTAACAAATAAGGTAGCTTCTTATGAGTACAGATGCACAAGATGCAACTTTAAAACACCATAAACAGGGGCTACATAGCAGGTGTAGTCCAATTTCATAGAATTAACATACTTTCTATTCTCAATAGAATGTGTTTAATATATGTATAGAATATAGTGGTCCTTTCAGAAATAGACCAAAGAATATATATACAAAAGATAAATAACCCATTAAGCACATGAATTTATATATACATATGCATATATAAATGATGCAAAATTAGAATGATCATAATGAAAACTGGGCATTCTCCATGTTAATGCACGAGCAATTTATGGAATTAAAAGAACAATGCATTATACACACACAAATTCGAATTAACTACAGACAAACTTACATAAAACTAAATCATTCCAAAAATGGAACCCTAAATTGAAGGGATTAACAGATAGCATGAAGTAATTAGCCACAGAAAGCATACACAGTGCTTCAAAGTTTCAACATTCTAGAAAAGAAAAAGGCCGATTCAGAGAAGAACAAATTCAAAACAAACAAAGAAAAGTTATGAACAACCCACCTCTGCATTCAACGTACACAACCAGAAGTCCATGGTAGCGGTCTTTTACCGATGTGGAGGCGAGTTCGAAGAGAGATGGGACAGAAGATACCTCTGTATCGCCGGGATTTTGGGTTCGGCTGGCTGGGGCAGTGAGTGCTTGTGGAGAGGCGACCACTGTTCATAACATAAGTAAATAAGGTTCAACACAGGTAGATGAAGGGCACGCACAAAAATTTGTCCAAAACGATGCCGTTTGGACAAAAAAAATTTAATCTAATTTATTTTTTAATGGAGAAAAAATATATATATCTTTCACAAAATTAATTTTTGTGACTGTATGTTTTTCATCAGTTGACTAATCAAACTCGGAGTATTTAGTCACGAAGATGAAAAATTTGTAACAGTACGTTTAAAATTTTTGGAGAGAAAATTTCCCTCTGAAAAATGGACCAATTTGTTACGTAAAATTGTTACGATTTAAAATTTCGTAACTGAAAAATAAAATATTTTTTAAACAGTCACGAAATTTTATTTTTGAAATTAAAGAGGTATCTTCTGTCACAAAATTTATTTTGTAGCTTCAATTTCCGTTGCTGTAGGCCAAATTTCTTGTAGTGTAATTTGATTATATTTTAGGTATAGCAAACCTTAGGAAGCTTGAATTTACTACCCATGACATTAATTATTTATAATGGATTCTTCGATGCAGAAATCCAACTGGATACTATGAACCTTAAGCATACAATAAAAGAAAAAAATATGGCATTCGCTTAAAAAATGCAAAAGCTATGATCTTCTTATGTCATCGTATCCATGAGGGATTGAAAAAAAAATACATTATCGTGAAAAATACTCTTAATCTTTGAAATTTTTTAAATGAAAGGTATGATCACCAATGAAACTATAATTTTGTGAAAAATTCAATATGATTGGAATATGATTGGATGCACTTGCGTTTGCAAGATTAAAATACTGTGGAAGACTATAATTCAGCATTTATTTATTTTTCAATCCTTGAATGTGCTCTTGCTGCAATAATATCAAGAGCATATATTTAAGAAATATTCTGAATTGATTTATTATATTCTTGTTGCTGAACAAAATAATGAGCTTTTGATGAAAAATCATCAAGCTCGTACAATTGGCTCGGCAACATTTCTAAAAGTGAATGTTGCATCTTCCAATGCTAACCGAGGACACTAGAATGATTGTGGGCGTGGGCATGGTTGTGGCCGTGGACGTGGGTGTGGATGTGGTCGTTTCAAGTGACATGGTGATCATATGAATAATTATCACAACAAGAAAGCAACATCAGACCACCATAAGTAGAAGAATAGCAATAAAGAGAAAAATATTCAATATAAAAAAGAACAAGATATTTTCTATAGATTTGGAGTGAAAAGTCAATAATCCTGTACTTCTCATAGACTTAAACATTTAATTGATCTTTATCAAGTTTCAATTAAGGCAAAAGGGAAAGAATCAAAAATGAATTTCGTTGATCATCAATTATCAGAGATGAATCATGCTGGTCAATTGAATGTGAGTGATATGGGTATGGATTTTGCTAACTATGAAAATTTTATTGATATGACCAATGTGAATGTTATAGATTTTTATGATAATCCAAATGAAAATAATTGATGTTAAGGATCACAAAGGATTTTAGTTGCTGCAACTTGCTCTTGGCCTAAATCAACAAGAATTCTTCTAAGCCAAACTTGACATGCTTATGATGCTGCAGCTATGTGTTCCGCCTTTGAAGATGATAATGCAATTGTATCTTGCTTCTTTGAACTCCATGAGATAACAATTAAGTGTATGCGATTTGGAATGAGAGCATGTTGATACTAATTCAAAATCAATTGTTTGAGTGGGTCAAAGTTTGTTCGTATAAACTTGCTAGTGTCAGAGTACCTGCACGTTCGGCTGATTTTTAGTCATTATTTTTGCTTAGTTTTTTGCTCTGTGCAGCCTATAAAAGGCTTTAATTGCTTGTTTACTTTAAGTCAATAAAGCACTACTTTCTCATCATATTTTGTCCTTTTCTTCAATTAGCTTTTGCTTTATTTTTAGCCAACATATTTTTGGTATAGAAATAATTATGGGAATAATCTTTTGTAATTTTCTTTATGTTTTAGTCTTTTATGCATAACTGATGAATTATATATTTATTTCTTTTCATTAATTTCTATGTTTAAACTTTATATTTATTATTGTTCTAGTTTATATGAAGAGTGAAATGACTTCGGTTGCAAAATTATTTTAAAACGGGATGATAGAAATATGTGTAGTAGACAATGCAACAACTTATATGATTTTTCAAATACATTTTTCTCATTTGACTTTAGCTAAAGCTAATATTAGTATCATTTTGGTACTACGAATTTGATTCAAGGTTCTAGAAGAGCTAATATCAAGTTGACAAATAGAACAAAATTTTACATTGAAAAGGCCTTGTATTCCTTTAAATCTAAAAGGAATTTATTGAGTTTACATTGCATGTCAATTGGGAAAAAAATTGAGCACCCCGTGGTCCACTTATATATCCAAAATGGTATGACTAAATCTCTTATTAAAAGATTGTAAGTGATTTATCGACCACTAACTGTACTAACAAATTTATCAATTTTAGTTTGGGAACATGTAATATTACATGTTGCATTTTTTATTCGCATTAGACCTACAACTTATCAACAATATTCTCTAATGCAATTTATTTTTTTGTCATAAACCAAATATTTCTCATTAGCAGATTTTTGGTTGTGCTGCATATGTGCCGATAGCACTTCCACAAAGAACAAAAATGGGACCTCAAAGACAATTTAGTATTTATATGGGTTTTTTCATCTATTATTAGCTAGATATATTGAACCCAAAACAGGTGATATGTTTACTGCACGTTTTGCAGATTATCAATTTGATGAGATAATGGTCCAGTCGTTAGGGGGAGAAAAGCTGAATTTTGATTAATGGTATGATTTTTTTTGGAAAATATCGTCATTGTCTCATTTTGATTATCGTACAAATCAAAGTGAACAAGATGTTCAAAAAATAATTCATCTATTAAATATTGCAAATCAGTTGCTAGATGCATTTACTGATACAAAGAAAGTGACAAAATCACATATACCAGCTATAAACATTTGCAAGGATAGATGTTCATGTTGAGTAGTCTGCCAAATGAGGCTAGAGCATGCTTGAAGTGTGGTAGACCTACTAGTTCAAAAGATAAAATTTTGCCAAAAAAAAAAAAGAACAAAAGTTAGTTAAGTATGAAGAAAAAATACAAACTCTAGAAGAAACTTAAATTAATGACCATGCAATGGATTTATCGATTGATCCAAGAAAGTAAATTCATTAGCTCCTGAAGAGAGTTATTTGATAATAAAGAAATTTTTATAAATTATGCCTAAACAGGAGAAAATTTTGATCAATATAAAATTATTGTTGATAATAAATTTGCATAGCTTTTGAAATAAGAAGAGATATTGAAGATTCTAACCCAAAGTCCATTATTGAATGTCAAAAGAAGAAATATTGGCACAAATGGAGAGAATCAATCCAAGCTGAGTTGAATTCGCTTATAAAAAGTAAAGTTTTTAGACTTGTTTCTCAAATCCTTGATGATGTAAAATCGTTAGGATATAAATGGATTTTTATGAGAATGTGAAATGAGAAAAATGAAGATGTGAGATATAAAGCACGATTTATTGCACAATATTTCACACAAAGACCATAGATTGATTATGAAAAGACATATTCTCCTATAATGGACATGATCGTTTTTCGTTTCTTAATAAGCCTAGCAATTATAGAAGAGCTAGATATGCATTTAATAGATGCAGTTACAATATATTTATATGGATCACTTGATAGTAACATATTTATGAAAGTCATTGAAAGTTTTAAAATACTTGTAGAAAAACCACATCATATGTATTCAATTAAATTGCCATCATCTTTATATGAATTGAAACAATCTTGAAATGTGGTACAACCATCTCAGCGAGTACTATCTGAAAAACGATCCAGTATTTCCTTGTGTTTTTATTAAAACATCATAATCATGTTTTGCAATTATTGCAGTATATGTTGATGATTTAAATGTTATAGAAACTCCAAAAGAGCTCAAAAAGACTAGTTCTTAGTTTTATGAAGGAATTTGAAATGAAATATTTAGTATAGAGAAAATTTTGTCTTGGCTTATAAATTGAAAATTTACAAAAAAGAATTTTAATTCATCAATCAATATATACAAAGAAACTTTTGAAAATGTTTTTTATGGACCAAACTTATCCATTAAACTCAATTTGATCACTTGATGTAATATATATATATATATATTTCGTCCATGCAAAGATAACGGAAAGCTTCTTGGTCTTGAAGTAAACTTGTAGAAATTTCATGTCTTTTAGTGTAATTAGAACGCTTATGTATCTTGCATATTTTACATGCTCTGATATAGCCTTTGCAGTAAACTTATTAGCAACATACGGTCCGTTTGGTACGCAGGATCGGACTGAATCGGATATAGCTAGCAGGATTGGATCGGACTGGATAATGCTGGACTGAATTTCTCAAATCCTGTCCTGTGTTTGGTGCAGGACCGGACTGGATCGGATATGATATACTGTGTTTGGTGCAGTCTCGGACTGGACTGGATAAAAATTTAATTTTTTAATATATTTTATATTTTTTAAATTATAGTAGAAAATGTAATTAAGAATTATTAATTTAAATAAACATAATATATAAAATATATTGTAATATTGATTCTGATAAGGAAAATAAAACTAAAAAAAAGCACTTTCAATGTAATGTGTAACATGTTCGAAAATTACAACTCTGACAAGAAAGGCAAAATAGGAATATTGATTAGAATTGGAAAATTTATTAAATGCATGAAAGAACTAACCATTGTTTGACGAGCTTCACGTGGGGAGACCACAAGTGGATGATTATGGTCCTTCACAAATTTAGTAATCACCCATTTGCCTGACTTGTCATACTTAACATGAATCATTGCCTTGCAACCTTCCCTTGTGCTTGGTCTTGGTTTTCGAACTGGCCCAAATTTACCTCGAATACTAACACAGTAGCCCTCCTTATTACACCCAAGTCGGCGAGCAAGAATCCTCCCATCTCTTTCAGAACGGCGACAAGACATTACTCGCATGACAAATCCCACCCTCCGTGCATACTCATCGTAGAATATTTTTGCAGCATCTTCAGAATCAAATTCCATACCCTCATATGGTTCTACAATTGTATCTCCTTCGTCCGTAACAATATCATTTATAGAAGAACTCTCCACTGCCCCAGTCCCCTCATCTAGATCCACTGCCAAACATTAGCTGTCAAATACCTTTCAAATCCCAAACAAAACCCAAAATTCATCATCTCATAAAATTTGCTAATTAGTTCAAGAAACGAATGGTAAAAATATTATTCTATATCAAAAAATTCAGAAAAGAAAAAAAAAATAATAATAATAATAAATTAGTTTCTCCTTTATGCCTGTTCGATTTTTTAGATTTTTTTTGTCAAAAAATTAAACTTTCTTGGCCTTCATTTGGTTGCAATCAATCACAGTATCTCTAAGATTCTCTTTAAATGTAGAAATTAACATTAGTCTCCTAGTCAATGTATCAAACAACTGGTGAGCTGAAATAACAGTAAATAGATACTAATTCCAAAAATTGCATGAACCCATTTCACAGCTAATTTATTCCAGCATGGTAAAGCAAATTACTTAATAAAACCACAAAAATTCAAAAGTTGAACATTAATAGAAGTACAGTCTTTAGACATTTGAAGATCAAAAAGCATAAAATAACCCATGTTCAATACCAGCAGGCATGAAGAAATACCCAAACTATTATTTAAATAGCCCAAAACTAACGTAGTAACCCAATAAATAAAAAATAGTTAAAAATAGTAAACCGATTAAATAAAATCTCTGGTTACTCTAAATGCTGCCCTTACTAATGACTGATTCAGATATTAACTGAGCATGGAAAGGAAGAAAGAAACGGAAAGCTTCATTCAAACAAGAAAGTAATTACTTGGTGTTTTCTGGAATTAAGGTATAAAAGCAACACTTACTTTGATTTGAGAGAGACGAATGAGATTAAGGTATAAGACCAACGAACTAGACCCAACGAACTCATCCTCAAGCAATCGAAGCTTCCTACCCTCGGAACCAGCAACCAAAGATACAGAAGAAGGAACGGCGAAATCGAAAGGAGCCGAAGCGAGACCAGAGCTAATCCTGAGGGTCTCCCGAACGAGAAGCCTCGCATCTTGAGCAGAGGTAGCAGTGGCGGTGAAGGTTTGGGAAGAAGAATGAGATGAAGAAGGCTTATTGAGATTAAGATAAGCCATTGATTCAGAGAGCCAGATCGAAGAAGAAACGTGAAGGAGATGAACGCGTCGGTTGGAAACGGAGAGCTTGGTCGAAGGAAGCTTATCCTAGTCCACTGCTTCTAATACCGTGCTTCAAGCCAGGATTTGAAATAGGAGTAACTGGGAGCACCGAATTTAGGAAACGGATTGGCAAATCCCAGTCCTCCATCGCACCAAACAACGGATAAGGGAGAGGACCGGATTTGAAAGCCAGTCCGGTTCTCTTATCCGAGCAAACAAACGCGCCCATATAGTTTTGCATTAACTAAAAGACAAAGAATGGCATCAAGCAAATTTTATATTATCTTTGTGGGACATCTGATATGTAATTGTTTTATGCAAAATGATCAAAGTTCCAACTAGTGGGATATGCAAATGACGGATACTTTTTTGATCCACACATTGTAAAGTTTTAGACAGGATATGTGTTTATATATGGAAATACTTCTTCAAATCATTGTGAATTAATTGCAATTCATGAAGCAAGTTATGAAGGTATATGGTTGAGATTAATGATTAAACATGTACAAGAGACATGTAAACTATCTTCAATAAAAAATACACTCCAACAATACTATATGAAGACAATGCTGCATGGATAGCACAAGTCAAAGGAGATTACATCAAAAGTGATTTCATGAAGCAAATCTCAACTAAATTTTTTTCTCACCTGTTAGATGCAACAGAATGGTGAAATAATTGTCCAACAAATTCGATCAAGCGACAATCTAGCAAATATGTTAACTAAAGCACTTCCTACTTCAACATTTGAAAAGATGGTATACAAAATTGGAATGCGTCGACATAAAAATTGTTTAGCTAATTGATGTCTATATTAGGGAGAGTATATGCACTAAGTGTACTATTTTTCCTTAGCTAAGATTGTGTCTCACAGGATTTTCCAGATAAGGTTTAACAAGGCAATATAAGCATCTATATCATCATACACATGAATATTATACTCTCTTTTTTCGTTATGATTTTGTCTCATAAGGCCTAGCAAAGTTGTAATGAGACATATTCTATGTATAGTGAGCATCCAATAGAGAGTGTTATGAATATGGATGTCACCATTTTGTAACTCTCATTGTCATTACTTTTGTAACCTCTTTACACATTATCATTTGTAACATATGTAAGCTCCTCTTCTCATTCATTCTAGCATTGATCATATGTAAACTAGTACATGTTTGTGTAAGCTTATAAATAGGGCTAATGTGATTAGTGAAATGCAAGCATTTATAGAGATTTATTTATTCTCCTCTCTCTCTTTTTGTTCTTACAAGTATTATTGTGTTCTTATTCAATATTTTGTTCTTTTTTTCAATAAAAAGAACTTTTTTCATTTATTTTCTTTTTTAACTAATTTTTATTTTTTAATTTTAAAATAGAGCTATTTTAAAATATACTATAACAAAAGAACTTTTTTTTTCCCAATTTTATAATCCACCACAAAATGAATCATATATTTGACACTAAGTGGATATATATATATCAAACAAACAATATTAGAAGTATCATATAAATCTTTCAAGATGTATAGGGGTGCTATGTGTAAATATTTGATTATTTTATGTTAAATTATATTTATCTTTTTATTAGTTTATTTACTCATAATTAAATTATATTTTTATGTTAATTAATAAATATTGACACATAATATTTTATAGATATTTTGGAAAATTTATTATGCACCTCTAACGTTACTTATAGCAAACAAACAAGATAATTAACCAGTTAATTCCACAAACAATTACATTCAAGGACCTCTCTCAACAAATTAAATGTTAAAGCTACTGTGATGAATTTCTTAATATTTACTCATAAATATGTTAGGTCCACAACTTAAATGTGGAGTGAGAGGCATCGCGAACGGACCAACAAAAGATTTATTCCTAGTCGACTGTCTGTCAGTGTCAACCTCTTAAAATCTTTTTACAGCAAAAAAAAATAAAAAACAAACCTCTTAAAATCTTTTGTTTTTCTTTTAAAAAGTAAATCTTAGTAAATAATTTTAAATATGATATCTATATCTATTTATTTTTGTTTCACATTATAGAAAAACATTGAGTTATATATACTCCTTTTTTAAATTTTTTCTAGTTATCGAAGAAACTGCTTCTCATAAATCTATCCTCGCAATATTCCAATATTAGTTTATGAAAATGTGATAATTCTTAAAAACAAACAAATAAATATAACTTAAAATGTTAAAAAAAAAATGCAAGCTCAGCCACCGCATATCATATATTAGTATCTCTATATATGTATTTATATATCGTCGGTGGCGATGCTCATTTTCATGGGATCCATGTGCCTTGGCTACCCTGGTCAAATTGAAAGACACCTAATCAATTCTTTCTCTTTTCCTAATTTTGTAAAAAGGAGTGCGAGAAGCATACCGTACTCCTCAACAGAAATATGTAAATATTATATGCACCGACAGTTTTCTAAATTATATAATAACATGAAATTATATAATTCATGCTTTTAGAAGAAGAAAAAAATAAAATAAAATACAATCTTCCTTGGAAAACACTATCCCCACATTTGGGGAGCGGGAGGCATGGATCTAAATTAATCTACCTATGAGTTAGAATATTCTGTTTCATTAATATTTATTCCCTTTTCTGTTTTATTATTTTGTTTTTGGAAAATTACAAAATATTTACCTTCTAAATATTTTTTTTGTTTTTGTTTTAATAAATCTCTAGAAGTTTATAATAGAGCGACTATTATTTAGATAAAATTGCTTATATAAACAATATTTTCGTATTCTAGAATTCTAAATAGGTTGGTAAATGATTTAATTTTTATCTAAAAAGATCAAAATTCGAGTAGTAGATAAAAAATATTGATTGATGTAGGTGAGTCTACCATTCAAAATTAATGATAATACACAAATTTTTACTCTTCCAACTTTTATTATTCACCATAATAAAAAAAAAAAAAAAAAAAAAAAAAAAAAAAAAACTAATATCTTAGTTTGGGTAATAATATCTTTTATCTTCTGCACTATACCACTTTTTGCAATTTGAACCAAACTCTAAACGGCTCACATACCCATAATTATTGTCAGATTTTAAAGTCCAAAAAATATTATTGTATGATAAAAATAGAGGTCCAACCAATAATTATAAAAGTTCACAGCTTATTATTATTAATATTATTTTGACAAAAACTTATTATTAATATTAGGTTATATTTTGATTTGTTGGAACACCTTATGTTAGAAATTTGCAGATGTGGCCATGTTAACGGCTGCCACTTGTTTAACAAAGTTACTAGATTTAATTTATTAATTGATGTACCACTTTTTCCAAACATAACTTTAGCAGGAATGGATTGCTATTTTTCAACTCAATATGTCGATTTAATTCATTATTTTTCTTTGTTTTGAAAGTAAAAAATAGCTGTTATTAAACCAAAGCATTACGAAACTTACGACAGTCAGCTTGGAGCACCGAGCCACGCAGGTCCATGGTCAAGCCAAGACTCATACAGATCTAAATGAACATGCATGCTTAGCTAATCTTTGAGCAGCTTGGCAGGACTCTCTACGAATAAAATAAACATTTTAATTAAGATGCTACATAAAGAACATTACATTAATACCGCTATTCATAAATAATAACATTAATTAAATACCGTTTTCGTTCATTAAATTTTTATAAAGTAATAATAACACATATTTAACGTTGGCAGATGTCATGAAAGGCAGGAGGAGACAGAAAATATGAATTCTGAAACCTTAATTTGACTGTGAAAAGTGGAAACGTAAAAAGCCTTATCATGTGGATCCAGGCTCTAACCAGTTTTTGTTCATCATATTAGATCCTTGCTGGTCAATGATTGGCAGTACCACTTTTTAGTCTGTCTTCACCGACACTCCGAATATGAATAGTGTACAGAAAATTAAGTTTGACCCTTCGCCAAATCTGGACGTAAACTCATTAAACAGTCCCATGAAAGAGTTTTGGTATCCAAGAAAAAAAAAAAAATCACATCAACATGAGTGGTATCAGCTTGTCTAGCTTTACTTCAAAAGATTTAAAAAAAAAAAAAAAAAACTTACCAATCAAGCAACGTTTCGATTTACCGATTTGAATTGATTTTGTATCTCATTTTATACGGGGTCCAATATTTGGCCAACTTTGCTTAGTTTGTAAGGGAGTGGTAGATTTTCACACTTATAGAACCAAGATCTCTTTTATTTGGTGAAATTAGGAAGATAAAGAACATAAGCTTATATTACATTAAAAAAAGTAGATAATTTAAAGCTTGTACAAATTTAAATAATTAGATCCTGCTGAAAAAATATTAATAATAATAATAACAATGAGATAATAACAAGAATATTTACTGCTAAATGCTGTCTAAACACCGTGACATAATGAACCATTCAATCTGATGAACGTTTCCTGCAATTTTCCCTTGTCTTGAAAAGGAAGCTTGAATTCATAGACAAGTTTGCACTGTTCGAGCAATTTACTTGAAATATTATTAGCAGGGGAACTTTCTGAGCAAAGAGGATGAAATAATCTGAAATTCCCGACCACCAAACAGTTTCTAATTCCCCAAACAAACCCACAAAGATATAGAACAATCTGTCTAATTTACAGTCCTCCATTGATCTTTCACAGAATGAAGATTGACAACAAAATAACAAAAATTAAAATTTAAAAATTAAAAGAACCCAAACAATATATTCTCTCATATCTTCGATCTGAATCTTTAACATTACATTTTTCCCCCAAAGCTCAGATAACTTTCTCAATTTCAGTGAACCACCAAGTGGGCTTTACTTCCGTCATCGAAATTCTTAGAATAATTGAAAGAATCGTACCTGCAAGTTTGAGGAAGACCAACACGGTCCGAACCCACAAACCTCTTCAACTCCGACCTAACTTTGTAGAAAACATGTCTCCAGCTTCCTCTGCTGTGGGACCCAAGAAGCTTAGTCTCTTCCTCATTCATTTCCAGATCTTGAGCGAAAATGGGTTTTCTGGATAGAATCCAAGACCATCCCCAATCCCACCATTTCCTTATGGAGCCTCCTGCATATTCCCCCATCGATGACACAGACTTCGATCTTCGAAATGCCCATGAAGAAACAGAGAAAGAAGAAGATGAAGAAGAAATTGGCTGGAAATTGAGGGAAAGAGAGGAAAGCCTTCTTCGGATTCCTGGGTTTTGATCCTCTTTTGGGTCTTGTTTGGATTGTGAAACAGGTAGTGATCCATGGAGGTTTGTTGTGGGCATGGTGGGCAAGAAACTTCGTTTTTGAAAGCTCTGAACAATGGAGCTCATGGGTTCTGGGATTTTCTCTGTTGGGAGTATTTGTTTTGTGTTAAAGAAGAAGAAGAAGAAGGAAGAGTTAAAAGAGATAAAACACAGAACAAAAATGGTGTTGAAATGTTGTGTTCACAGCTATATCACAGGCTGTTCTTATTCGTTGTTGTGGGATGTTTGATTGGTGCGAAAATGGTGTTTGTGGGTCCCAATGTGGGGTCCATCATATACAGTCTAATTCTTTGTGGGTCTCCATGTGGCTGTTCTCTCGAGATGTAATTATTATATATATAGGTTGAGAAATTTATACTTATATCTCGGGAAAATATAGCTTTGTGTCATATATATATATATATATATATTTTCCCCTATATATATATGTGGTGTTTTATAAGTTTCGTGCTAGAAAAATGTTAACAAAGGTAGATCCAATGTTTTGAGGTGGCAATGTATGATTGTTTCATTTATTCAATTTATTTTTCTATGCTAGTAGACAAGGCAATGTTAAAAAAGGTAGAAAAATGCTAGTAGACATTGCAATTGATGATAATTAGTGAGATCTAAATGTCCAATGAAAAGTCACCCCATATTTCAAAATTCATGCGTGGATGTAGTTCAGTGGTAAGAATCAGCTGAATTTTCATATTTGCGAGTATAAAATTTAAAGTTCGAGTCTTGATAGTTCCATTTGAACTCAAGTGTTCATTTTCATTGCTATTGCATGAGGAATAGTGAGTTTTCAGTGATATGGAAGCTCCCAGTGTGAGTCCACACTGGATTGAAAATACGCATAAGTTTGACACACTTATTAGATAACTCATGACCATATACCCCACTACAGGTAAATCTTTTTTTATTTAGCAAAAAAAAAATTATTTCAAAATTCATCACTTACCACACTCAATATGTAATCTCTATTACAAAATTTTACTTTTGCCCATAATAACTTAGAAAAAGTATATTTTGCCTTTAATGATGAATGGAATATTTCATGTTACGTTGTTTTGTATTTTTATGGCTTATTTTACTTAATATTGTAACACACAATTAAAAAGAAAAAGGAGAAGAAAAAAAAAAAAAAAAGAGAGAAAGTAGTATATATATTGGTTTGCATTTTATTTGTGTTACTTGACTTCATTTTGTAACAAACAATTAAAAAATAACAGTATTAATTTAATATTTATTTCTATGCATATAAGGATAAAATAGACTTTTTATAAGTCAACTAATTAAATCAAAAAAGTAAAATTTCCTAAATGCTAGGGTGATAAGTGATGAGTTTTGAAATCTAAGAGCATCTCCAACGATTTTGTCAATTGTTAAAAAATTCTGCCACATCAGATAAATATATAGAATAGTAAAAAATTTCTCTTCAATAGTTCTGTGGAGAAACTCTGATAAGCTGATGTGGCATAAAAAAAATAAAAGCTGTCAAGATAACTTTCTACTTGTAGAAGGTCTGCAATTAGTTTCTCTCTCTTTTATTTTCTTTCCATAATGCAAACTCACTTTCGCTCTCATTTAAAAAAAAAAACAGAAAACATAGAATAAAAATAATAAAATAAATTAAAAATTTATTATAAACAGAATTCATTAGAGAGCAATTTTAAAAATTTACTATTTATAAAATAGACATTTTTTACATAAACATCAACTATTTTTATTTTATCTGTGGTATAAACTCCAATAAACAATACCATTGAAATGTCCGAAAGGGCTTGATGATCTTTATAGCAAACTTGTGGAGTGAAAAATTTCCTTATGTATTTTGTTTCAAAAAATTGAAAAAAAAAAAGAAATTAATTAACAATTATTATGTTAGCAGTGGATCTGACAAGTTTTTATCAGTAATGGTAGAAAAGTATTTAAGGAATCACATCACTAAATCATTCTGTCAAATTCGTTGGATAACTTTATAAGAAAAAAACAAATACTGTATTTACCAATTCCCTTCTTTCTTTTTTTTTTTTATAAAAAAAGTCTTTTTCTTCCCCAAATTAAAGGTGCTACATCAAGTAACTAAAGACATTGTATAAGATTTATTCACCAAAAATAAAAAAAAAACATTGTATAAGATTTTCATCCTGTAAGAGGCAGAAGAAAACAAAAGGCCTGCTGCGTAAGAGCTACATGTATTTCCCAATCCAACATTTTGTAACTTTGTTTACAGTCAAGGATTTTAGCTGACATCGTTATCTTAGCTGGATAACATAGTTTTATAAAACGCAACAAGTAATTGGACAACAATATTAAAAATATCTAACAATATATATATATAACGGCATTAATATATTATTTTTTATTATGTATTGGGCAACGTCTTCTATTATAACAAAACTATTTATATTTTTTTTATGGTGTTTATGTAATTTTAAACTGTGAAAAATATGTGCTAATTAGTAATCAGATTTCCATTATTGAGGAAAATTAGATGGAAAGTTTATGATAAATAAGTTAGGTGGAAAGTGATTTTTAAAAAGAAGTTTCATTTTTCACATTCCGAAACTATTATTCGAATATTTAAAAAAAAATTATACTTAATTTTAGTACACAATATATAATAACATTGAAGTCTTAGGATTTTCATTATTAACCCTACAAATGAAAATTGTTTCCATAGAATCAAAATCATAATATTCCAATTATTTAAAAAAGAAAACTATGAAAATTATACATTTTATTCTTTCGATATTAAAGATGGAAGATTCGAATTTGGATCACTGGGGAAGAAAATAATGATTTTACCACTAAGAACTAAACTTGTACATTTAGAAGACAAAAAGGACAAAAAAAAAAGAAAAAAAAGAAACAATAATGACATTATTAAAATTATGAACAAAAATATAAAATAATAACATAACAGTTATAGTAAGAATACAAGGAGGGAGTAAGAAATCAAATGAGAAAAAAAAACTTAATTTTTGCTTACTTTTTTTTTATTTCAAAGCCTCTATTAATATGATCATACAAACATATATGTCACATATAGAATTAATGAAAATTGATGGTGAATCGATGTAAAAGATGAATGTTACATATATTACAAAGAGAGATGTTTAATAGAGGGATTACAAAAATAATAATATTGTAGGTTACAAGATGGTGGCATCCATCCATATTCATAAAACTCTCTTTGGATGTCCACCATACATGGAACATTCTTCATTAAAACATTACTAGAAAAATTCAGTGGGACAAAACCATAGAAAAAGAAAAAACAAATACAATATTCATGTATAAGATAATATATACTTGTACTGCTTCATTAAGACTTTGCCAGAAAAATCCAATGGGACAAAACTTCAGCGAAGGAAAAATAGTATAGTTTAATGCATATACTCCCCCTGATGTTTACAACAACTGGGTAAACAATT
This sequence comes from Ochetophila trinervis, assembly GCA_003254975.1. Taxonomy (NCBI): domain Eukaryota; kingdom Viridiplantae; phylum Streptophyta; class Magnoliopsida; order Rosales; family Rhamnaceae; genus Ochetophila; species Ochetophila trinervis. The sequence continues at coordinate 79,986 of QANX01006663.1, forward strand.
TCTAAGACGACATATTCCAATATTGTGTACCATATTTTCGAATGTGGAAGTAGGAAGTGCTTTAGTGAACATATGCTATGTTGTTGCTTAATCGAATTTGTTAAACATTTATTTTACCATTTTGTTTCATCTCATGAGTAGAAAAAAATTTAGGTGAAATGTGTTTCGTTAAATCACTTTTGGTGTAAATTTTTTTACTTGTGCTATGCAATAAGCATTGTCTTCATTTAGTATTGCCGGAGTGTTCTTGATCGAATGTAGTTTACATGTCTTTTGTATATGTTGAATCATTGATCTCAACCACATACACTCATGACTTGCTTCATGAATTGCAATTAACTCAAAATGATTTGAAAATGTAGCAATCGTTGTTTGTTTCTTAGATCTCTATGATATTGTAGTGTCTTCACATGTAAATACATACCTTATCTGAGACTTTGCGGTATGTGGATCATAAATGTATCTGGCATCTGCATATCAAACTAGTTGCAACTTTGATCTCTTTCCATAAAGTAGTCCCATATTAGATGTCCCATGAAGATAATGTAAAATGTGCTTAATACCATTCTAATGTTGTTTGGTTGGTGGAGAACTATATCTTGCTAATAAATTCAATGCAAATGATATATTAGGATGTGTACAACTTGCAAGATGCATAAGTGCCCCAATTGCACTAAGATATGGCATATTAGGACCAATAAGCGTTTTATTATCTTCACATGGGCGAAAAAAATCTTTTTTTACATCTAGCGACCAAACAACCATAGGAGAGCTTAATGGATGAGCTTTGTCCATGTAAAATATTTTCAAAATTTTCTCGATGAATCAAAATTCCATTTTGGTAAATGATCGATTTGCAAACCAAGACAAAACTTTGTATGTCCTAAATCTTTCATTTCAAAATCTTTCATCAAATAAGAACTAGAGTTCATATAAGATTTAAATCATCAATATATACTGCAATAATTGCAAAACTAAATACTGATGTTTTAATAAAAACACATGGACAAATTGCATTGTTCAAACATCCTTCGTTTAGAAGGTACTCACTGAGACAGTTGTAGTACTTGTGTTAAGATTTTTTCAAATCATATAAAGATCGTTGCAGATTAATTGAATACATGTGATGTGGTTTTTTTCTAGGCACTTTAAACCTTCAGGGACTTTCATATATATATATATATATATATGTCACTATCAAGTGATCCATATAAATATGTTGTAATCACATCCATTAATTGCATGTCTAATTCTTCTTTTACCGTAAGGTTTATTAAGAAACAAAAATTGGTAATGTTCATTACAGAGGAATATGTCTCTTTATAATTAATCCTTCATCTTTGTGTGAAATCTTGTACAACAAGTCATACTTTGTATCTCACAACTTCATTTTTCTTATTTTGCTTTCTTAAAAAACCCATTTATATCCTATTTGTTTTACATCATCAGAGATTTGGACAACAGATCTAAAAACTTTACGTGTCATAACTGAATTCAACTCAGCTTGTATTGCTTCTCTTCATTTATTCCAATATTTTCTCTTTTGACATTCCATAATGGACTTTGGCTCAGAATCCTCAACATCTTTTGTTATTTCAAGGGCTACACCAAATTTATTATCATCAATAATTTATTTCGATCAAATTTTGTCCCATATTTGAGCATAATTTATTGAAATCTCTTTATTATCAAATAATTGAACATTTTCAAGAGAGAATGAGTCTATGCTCTTGGATTGATCGATATTTTCAATTGTATGGCCATTATTTTCACCCTTTTCTAGAGTTTTAATTTCTTTTTGAGGATTAATTAACTTTTGTTCATTTTTCTTTTGTGGAACCTTATCTTTTAAACCAGTAGGACTACCACGCTTCAGGTGTGCTCTAGTCTTATTTGCATTTTCAGATCGCTCAACATTAACATTTATTCTCTTGGATTTTCTAGAATGTTTACAGCTGGTATATTTGATTTTGTCAATTTCTTTGTATCAGCAAATGCATCTGGCAGCTGATTTGAGATATTTTGCAAATGAATGATTTTTTGAACTTCTTTTTCACTTTGATTTGTACAACAATCAAAATGAGACAATGATGATGTTTTCCAAAAAAATTTACGCCGTTCATCAAAATTCAGTTTTTCTCCCCCTAATGGTAGGAACATTGTCTTATCAAAATGACAATCCGCAAAATGTGCAGCAAACATATCACCCGTTTTAGGTTCAAGAAATCTAATAATAGATGGAGATTCAAAATCAATATAAACACCAAGCTGTCTTTGAGGTCTTATTTTTGTTCTTTGTAGAGGTGCTATTGGCACATATACATCACAATCAAAAATTCACAAATTAGAAATATTTGGTTCATGACAAAAAAATGTTGCATTGGAAAATAGTTTTGATAAGCTATAGGTCTAATGCAAATCAAAGATGCAGCATGTAATATTGCATGTCCTCATATTGAAACTGGTAATTTTGTTCACATTATTAGTGGTCGAGCAATTATTTGCAATCTTTTAATAAAAAATTCAGCCATACCATTCTGAGTATGTACGTGAGCCACAAGATGCTCAACTTTTATCCAAATTGACATGCAAAAATCATTAAATGATTAGGATATAAATTCATCATCATTATCAAGATGAATATTCTTAATTGGATAATCTTGAAACTCTGCTTTTAATCTAATTATTTGAGCTAACAATTTAGAAAATGCTAGTTTATGAGTAGATAGCAAGCTTACATGTGACAAACGACTTGATGAATCAATTAATACCATAAAATATCAAAATGGTCCACATGAAAGATGAATAAGTCTACAAATATCTCATGGATTCTTAGTAAAAATGTAGGAGATTCAACAACCACTTTTGTGAAAAATGGTCTAGTAATTAACTTCCTTTTGGAACATGCAGCACATGGGCAATCATTAGGCAATAATTTTTTTTGATTCTTTAGTGGATGCCCATTTGAATTCTCTATGATTTGATGCATTATTATCAATCCAGGAGTCCTAACAGTCATGCCAAAGTATAAAAACTTTAGGATCATTGAACTTTTTGTTCATGATAGCATATGTCTCAATTGTACTTATAAAAGTATAATATAACCCAGATGCCAATGCAGGAAGTTTTTCTAAAATTTATTTTTTGCATGAGACTATAGATGTTATACAAAGATATTTTTCACCAAATTCATTCATAATCTCAATATGATACTCATTTCTACGTATATTTGGAAAACTCAATAAATTCATTTTAGACGTAGAGGAATATAAGGCATCATTAATGCAAAATTTTGTTCCATTTTTCAATATAATGTTAGCTCTTCTAGAGCCCTCAATCAAATTCGTAGTATCCAAAATAGTACTAGTATTAGATTTATCTAATGTTAAATGAGAAAAAAAAATTATCTCGAAGGATCATGTGGGTTGTTGCACTGTCTACTAAATATACATTTTCATCATCCCTTTTTGAAATAATTTTATCATCAGTAGAAGCCATTTCACTTCATAAAAAATGAAAACAATAATAAGTATAAAATTTAAACATTAGTGCTAAGAAAATAAAAATATTATTCATTAAATAATGGATAAAACTTCACAAGTATTAAAAAAAGAATTACAAAAATTCTTATAATTATTTTCTCACCTCAATCCTTAAGATCAATTATTTTCATTTGGATAGTCAAAATAATCCATAACATTCACATTTGTCATATTAATGAAATTCTTATTATTAGCAAAATTCATCTCCATATTAACCATATTCAATTGACCAGCATTAGTAAAATTCATCTCTAGTTCTTGGTGATTAACAAAATTCATTTATGGTTATTTCCCTTTTGCCTTAATCAAGGCTTGATAAATGTCAACTAAATATTTAGGTGTACAACAAATATGACCCCAATGACCTTTCACTCTACATGTGTAGCAAACATTTTGTTTTATATATATTGAACTTTTTTTTTCCTGTTTCGCTATTCTTCCACTTCTGTAGTCTGATGTTGCTTTTTTTTTATTGTGATAATTATTCATATGATGACCATGTCGTTTAAAATGACAACATCCATGACCATGCCCACGTCCATGGCCACGACCATTCCCATGTCTGCTGTCATTTTGGCACCCTCCATGACTATTAAAAGATGCAACATTCACTTCAAAGAATGCTGCTAAGCCAGTTGGATGAGCTTGGTGATTTTTCATCAAAAGCTCATTATTTTGTTCAGCAACAAGAAGACAAAAAATCAGTTCAGAATATTTATTAAGTCTACGCTCTCGATATTGCTGCTGTAGAAGCACATTCAAGGAATGAAAAGTAGAGAATGTCTTTTCTAACATAACTTCTTTAGTTACCTTTACACTGTATAATTGTAACTAAGAATAAATTTTAAATAGTATTTAATTATAGTCTCCCACAGTCTTAAAATCTTGCAAATGCAAGTGCATCTAGTCATATCAAACTTTTGGCAAAATTACAGTTTTTTGGTGATCATACTTTTCATTTATTTTTTTTTTCACATATTAAGGGGATTCTTCACTGTAAGGTATTATGTTTTCAATCCTTCGTGGATATAATGAAGTAAGAATACCATAGCTTTTGCTCGTTCTTACGCAGATGGTGTATTTCTTTTTTTTTATTATTATTATATGTCCAAGGTTCATATCATCAAGATTGATTTCTCAAACTTGACAAAACTTCATGCTGATAATATATTAAAATATAAAATAATAACACAGCAATTCTAGTAAGAATACAAAGATTGAGAGGAAACCAAATGTGAAAGAAAAAATTTAATTTTTGCTTATTCTTCATCCATCTCAAAGCCTCTATTATAGGCTTATACAAACATATATGTTACATATAAAATTGATTCACCATATACAATATTATTATTCTTGTAAACCCTTTATTAAACGCTTTTCTTTGTAACATATGTAACATTCATCTTTTATATTGATTCACCATCAATTTTTATCAATTCTATATATAACATATATGTTTGTATGAGCTTATAAATNCTACATGAGCCATAACACCCCGAGTCGGAATTCTCTTGTACTACTGTCCGCCCTATATGATTCTTCAGCACCTACATGTTGGGTGCGATCATACCAGCACTAATGCACCGGATCCCATCAGAACTCCGAAGTTAAGCGTGCTTAGGCCAGAGTAGTACTAGGATGGGTGACCTCCTGGGAAGTTCTCGTGTTGCACCCCTTCTTTTTTTTTTTGCTCCTTTAACTTCTGATTTTCTGTGCGCTCTACATGAGCCATGACTCCCCGTGCCGGAATTCCCTTCTACTACCGTCCGCCTTATATGATTCTTCAGCACTTCCATGTTGGGTGCGATCATACCAGCACTAATGCACCGGATCCCATCAGAACTCCGAAGTTAAGCGTGCTTGGGCGAGAGTAGTACTAGGATGGGTGACCTCTTGGGAAGTCCTCGTGTTGCACCCTCTCTCTTTTTTTGCTCCTTTCCCTTCTCATTTTCTGTGCGCTCTACATGAGCCATGACACCCCGAGTCGGAATTCTCTTGTACTACTGTCCGCCTTATATGATTCTTCAGCACCTACATGTTGGGTGCGATCATACCAGCACTAATGCACCGGATCTCATAAGAACTCCGAAGTTAAGCTTGCTTGGCCGAGAGTAGTACTAGGATGGGTGACCTCCTGGGAAGTCCTCGTGTTGCACCCTCACTCTTTTTTTGCTCCTTTCCCTTCTCATTTTCTGTGCGCTCTGCATGAGCCATGACTCCCCGTGCCGGAATTCCCTTCTACTACCGTCCGCCTTATATGATTCTTCAGCACTTCCATGTTGGGTGCGATCATACCAGCACTAATGCACCGGATCCCATCAGAACTCCGAAGTTAAGCGTGCTTGGGCGAGAGTTGTACTAGGATGGGTGACCTCCTGGGAAGTCCTCGTGTTTCACCCCTTGTTTTTTTTTTGCTCCTTTAACTTCTGATTTTCTGTGCGCTCTGCATGAGCCATGACTCCCCGTGACGAAATTCCCTTCTACTACCGTCCGCGTTATATGATTCTTCAGCACTTCCATGTTGGGTGCGATCATACCAGCACTAATGCACCGGATCCCATCAGAACTACGAAGTTAAGCGTGCTTAGGCGAAAGTAGTACTAGGATGGGTGACCTCCTGGGAAGTCCTCGTGTTGCACCCCTCTCTTTTTTTGCTCTTTTCTCTTCTCATTTTCTGTGCGCTCTGCATGAGCCATGACTCCCCGTGCCGGAATTCCTTTCTACTACCGTCCGCCTTATATGATTCTTCAGCACATCCATGTTGGGTGCGATCATACCAGCTCTAATGGACCGGATCCCATCAGAACTCCGAATTTATGCGTGCTTAGGCGAGAGTAGTACTAGGATGGGTGACCTCCTGGGAAGTCCTCGTGTTGCACCCCCTCTCTTTTTTTGCTCTTTTCTCTTCTTATTATCTGTGCGCTCTCCATGAGGCATGACCCCCCGTGCCAGAATTCACTTTTACTACCGTCCGCCTTATATGATTCTTTAGCACTTCCATGTTTGGTGCGATCATACCAGCTCAAATGGACCGGATCCCATCAGAACTCCGAAGTTAAGCGTGCTTGGGTGAGAGTAGTACTAGGATGGGTGACCTCCTGGGAAGTCCTCGTGTTGCACCCCCTCTCTTTTTTTGCTCTTTTCTCTTCTCATTTTCTGTGCGCTTTGCATGAGTCATGACACCCCCGTGCCAGAATTCCCTTGTACTACCGTCCGCCTTATAATATTCTTCAGCACTTCCATGTTGGGTGCGATCATACCAGCACTAATGCACCGGATCCCATCAGAACTCCGAAGTTAAACGTCCTTGGGCGAGAGTAGTACTAGGATGGGTGACCTCCTGGCAAGTCCTCGTGTTGCACCCGCTCTTTTTTTTTGCTCCTTTCCCTTCTCATTTTCTGTGCTCTTTGCATGATTCATGACACCCCGAGTCGGAATTCTCTTGTACTACTGTCCGCCTTATATGATTCTTCAGCACCTACATGTTGGGTGCGATCATACCAGCACTAATGCACCGGAACTCATAAGAACTCCGAAGTTAAGCGTGCTTGGCCGAGAGTAGTACTAGGATGGGTGACCTCCTGGGAAGTCCTCGTGTTGCACCCCTTCTTTTTTTTTTTTGCTCCTTTAACTTCTCATTTTCTAGGCGCTCTGCATGAGCCATGACACCCCGTGTCGGAATTCTTTTGTATTACTGTCCGCCTTATATGATTCTTCAGCACCTACATGTTGTGTGCGGTCATACAAGCACTAATGCACCGGATCCCATCAGAACTCCGAAGTTAGGCGTGCTTGGGCGAGAGTAGTACTAGGATGGGTGACCTCCTGGGAAGTCCTCGTGTTGCACCCCCTCTCTTTTTTTGCTCTTTTCTCTTCTCATTTTCTGTGCGCTCTTCATGAGGCATGACCCCCCGTGCCATAATTCCCTTTTACTACCGTCCGCCTTATATGATTCTTCAGCACTTCCATGTTGGGTGCGATCATACCAGCACTAATGCACCGGATCCCATCAGAACTTCGAAGTGAAGCGTGCTTGGGCGAGAGTAGTACTAGGATGGGTGACCTCCTGGGAAGTCCTCGTGTTGCACCCCTTTCTTTATTTTTTGCTCCTTTCCCTTCTCATTTTCTGTGCGCTCTACATGAGCCATAACACCCCGAGTCGGAATTCTCTTGTACTACTGTCCGCCCTATATGATTTCTTCAGCACCTACATGTTGGGTGCGATCATACCAGCACTAATGCACCGGATCCCATCAGAACTCCGAAGTTAAGCGTGCTTGGGCGAGAGTAGTACTAGGATGGGTGACCTCCTGGGAAGTCCTCTTGTTGCACGCCCTTCTTTTTTTTTTGCTCCTTTCCCTTCTCATTTTCTGTGCGCTTTACATGAGCCATAACTCCCCGTGCCGGAATTCCCTTCTACTACCGTCCGCGTTATATGATTCTTCAGCACTTCCATGTTGGGAGCGATCATACCAGCAATAATGCACCGGATCCCATCAGAACTCCGAAGTTAAGCGTGCTTGGGCGAGAGTAGTACTAGGATGGGTGACCTCCTGGGAAGTCCTCGTGTTGCACGCCCTTCTTTTTTATTTGCTCCTTTAACTTCTGATTTTCTGTGCGCTCTGCATGAGATGATTGTCTGTGCGCTCTGCATGAGCCATGACTCCCCGTGCCAAAATTCCCTTCTACTACCGTTCGCCTTATGTCATAATTCAGCACTTCCATGTTTGGTGCGATCATACCAGCACTAATGCACCGGATCCCATCAGAACTCCGAAGTTAAGCGTGCTTGGGCGAGAGTAGTACTAGGATGGGTGACCTCCTGGGAAGTCCTCGTGTTGCACCCCCTTCTTTTTTTTTTGCTCCTTTAACTTCTGATTGTCTGTGCGCTCTGCATGAGCCATCACTCCCCGTGCCGGAATTCCCTTCTACTACCGTTCGCCTTATATGCGATCATACCTGTAGTAATGCACCGGAGATCATACCAGCACTAATGCACCGGATCCCATCAGAACTCCGAAGTTAAGCGTGCTTGGGCGAGAGTAGTACTAGGATGGGTGACCTCCTTTCAAGTCCTCGTGTTGCACCCCCTATCTTTTTTTGCTCCTTTCCCTTCTCATTTTCTGTGCGCTCTGCATGAGCCATGACTCCCCGTGTCGGAATTCCCTTCTACTGCCATTCGCCTTATATGATTCTTCAGGACTTCCATGTTGGGTGCGATAGTAGTACTAGGATGGGTGACCTCCTGGGAAGTCCTCGTGGTGCACCCCCTTTTTTTTTCTCCTTTAACTTCTGATTTTCTGTGCGCTCTGTATGACCCATGACTCCCCGTGCCGGAATTCCGAAGTTAAGCGTGCTTGGGCGAGAGTAGTACTAGGATGGGTGACCTTCTGGGAAGTCCTCGTGTTGCACCCCCTCTCTTTTTTTGCTCTTTTCTCTTCTCATTTTCTGTGCGCTCTGCATGAGGCATGACCCCCTGTGTCAGAATTCCCTTTTACTACCGTCCGCCTTATATGATTCTTCAGCACTTTCATGTTGGGTGCGATCATACCAGCTCTAATTGACCGGATCCCATCAGAACTCCGAAGTTAAGCGTGCTTGGGCGAGAGTAGTACTAGGATGGGTTACCTCCTGGCAATTCCTCGTGTTGCACCTGCTCTTTTTTTTTGCTCCTTTCCTTTCCCATTTTCTGTGCGCTTTGCATGATTCATGACCCCTCGTGCCGGAATTCCCTTGTACTACCGTCCGCCTTATATGATTCTTGTGCATTTCCATGTTGGGTGCGATCATACCAGCACTAATGCACCAGATCCCATCAGAACTCTGAAGTTAAGCGTGCTTGGGCGAGAGTAGTACTAGGATGGGTGACCTCCTGGAAAGTCATCGTGTTGCACCCGCTCTCTATTTTTGCTCCTTTCCCTTCTCATTTTCTGTGCGCTTTGCATGATTCACGACCCCCCGTGCCGGAATTCCCTTGTACTACCGTCCGCCTTATATGATTCTTCAGCACTTCCATGTTTGGGGCGATCATACCAGCACTAATGCACTGGATCCCAACAGAACTCCGAAGTTAAGCGTGCTTGGGCGAGAGTAGTACTAGGATGGGTGACCTCTTGGGAAGTCCTCGTGTTGCACCCCTTATTTTTTTTTTTGGCTCCTTTAACTTCTCATTTTCTGTGCGCTCTGCATGAGCCATGACTCCCCGTGCAGGAATTCCCTTCTACTGCCGTTCGCCTATTATGATTCTTCAGGACTTCCATGTTGGGTGCGATCATACCAGCACTAATGCACCGGATCCCATCAGAACTCCGAAGTTAAGCGTGCTTGGGCGAGAGTAGTACTAGGATGGGTGACCTCCTGGGAAGTCCTCGTGTTGCACCCCCTCTCTTTTTTTGCTCCTTTCCCTTCTCATTTTCTGTGCGCTTTGCATGAGTCATGACACCCCCGTGCCAGAATTCCCTTGTACTACCGTCCGCCTTATAAGATTTTTCAGCACTTCAATGTTGGGTGCGATCATACCAACACTAATGCACCGGATCCAATCAGAACTCCGAAGTTAAGCGTGCTTGGGCGAGAGTAGTACTAGGATGGGTGACCTCCTGGCAAGTCCTCGTGTTGCACCCGCTCTCTTTTTTTGCTCCTTTCCCTTCTCATTTTCTGTGCGCTTTGCATGATTCATGACCCCCCGTGCCGGAATTCCCTTGTACTACCGTCCGCCTTATATGATTGTTCAGCATTTCCATGTTGGGTGCGATCATACCAGCACTAATGCACCGGATCCCATCAGAACTCCGAAGTTAAGCGTGCTTGGGCGAGAGTAGTACTAGGATGGGTGACCTCCTGGCAAGTCCTCGTGTTTCACCCCCTCTCTTTTTTTGCTCCTTTCCATTCTCATTTTCTGTGTGCTCTGCATGAGCCATGACTCCCCGTGTCGAAATTCCCTTCTACTGCCGTTCGCCTTATATGATTCTTCAGGTCTTCCATGTTGGGTGCGATCATACCAGCACTAATGCAAAAGGAATTTTTGCTCCTTTAACTTCTGATTTCTATGCGCTCTGCATGAGCCATGACTCCCCGTGCCGGAATTTCCTTCTACTACCTTCCGCCTTATATGATTCTATAGCACTTCCATGTTGGGTGCGATCATACCAGCACTAATGCACCGGATCCCATCAGAACTCCGAAGTTAAGCGTGCTTGGGCGAGAGTAGTACTAGGATGGGTGACCTCCTGGGAAGTCCTCGTGTTGCACCCCTTCTTCTTTTTTTGCTCCTTTAACTTCTCATTTTCTGTGTGCTCTGCATGAGCCATGACCCCCCGTGCCGAATTCCCTTCTACTACCGTTCCCCGTATATCATAATTCAGCACTTCCATGTTGGGTGCGATCATACCAGCACTAATGCACCGGATCCCATCAGAACTCCGAAGTTAAGCGTGCTTGGGCGAGAGTAGTACTAGGATGGGTGACCTCCTAGGAAGTCCTCGCGTTGCACCCCTTCTTTTTTTTTTGCTCCTTTAACTTCTCATTTTCTGTGCGCTCTGCATGAGCCATGACCCCCCGTGCCGGAATTTCCTTCTACTACCGTCCGCCTTATATGATTCTTCAGCACTTCCATGTTGGGTGCGATCATACCAGCACTAATGCACCGGATCCCATCAGAACTCCGAAGTTAAGCGTGCTTGGGCGAGAGTAGTACTAGGATGGGTGACCTCCTGGGAAGTCCTCGTGTTGCACCCCTTTTTTTTTTTTTTTCCTTTAACTTCTGATTTTCTGTGCGCTCTGCATGAGCCATGACTCCCCGTGCCGGAATTCCCTTCTACTACCGTCCGCGTTATATGATTCTTCAGCACTTCCATGTTGGGTGCGATCATACCAGCACTAATGCACCGGATCCCATCAGAACTCCGAAGTTAAGCGTGCTTGGGCGAGAGTAGTACTAGGATGGGTGACCTCCTGGGAAGTCCTCGTGTTGCACCCCTTTTTTTTTTTTGCTCCTTTAACTTCTGATTTTCTGTGCGCTCTCCATGAGCCATGACTCCCAGTGCCGGAATTTCCTTCTACTACCGTCCGCCTTATATGATTCTATTTTTTTGCTCCTTTAACTTCTCATTTTCTGTGCGCTCTCCATTAGCCATGACTCCCCGTGCCGGAATTTCCTTCTACTACCTTCCGCCTTATATGATTTTTCAGCACTTCCACGTTGGGTGCGATAATACCAGCACTAATGTACCGGATCCCATCAGAACTCCGAAGTTAAGCGTGCTTGGGCGAGAGTAGTACTACGATGGGTGACCTCCTGGGAAGTCCTCGTGTTGCACCCTTTTTTTTTTTTTTGCTCCTTTAACTTCTGATTTTCTGTGCGCTCTGCATGAGCCATGACTCCCCGTGCCGGAATTCCCTTCTACTACCGTCCGCCTTATATGATTCTTCAGCACTTCCATGTTGGGTGCGATCATACCAGCACTAATGCACCGGATCCCATCAGAACTCCGAAGTTAAGCGTGCTTGGGCGAGAGTAGTACTAGGATTGGTGACCTCCTGGGAAGTCCTCATGTTGCCCCCTTTTTTTTTTTTTTTTGCTCCTTTAACATCTGATTTTCTGTGCGATCTGCATGAGCCATGACTCCCTGTGCCGGAATTCCTTTCTACTACCGTATGCTTTATATGATTCTTCAGCACTTCCATGTTGGTTGCGATCATACACATGACTCCCCGTTCCGGAATTCGATTCTACTACCGTCCGCCATATATGATTCTTCAGGACATCCATGTTGGGTGCGATCATACCAGCACTAATGCTTCGGATCCAATCAGAACTCCGAAGTTAAGCGTGCTTGGGCGAAAGTAGTACTAGGATGGGTGACCTCCTGGGAAGTCCTCGTGTTGCACCCCTTTTTTTTTTTTTTTCCTTTAACTTCTGATTTTCTGTGCGCTCTGCATGAGCCATGACTCCCCGTGCCGGAATTCCCTTCTACTACCGTCCGCGTTATATGATTCTTCAGCACTTCCATGTTGGGTGCGATCATACCAGCACTAATGCACCGGATCCCATCAGAACTCCGAAGTTAAGCGTGCTTGGGCGAGAGTAGTACTAGGATGGGTGACCTCCTGGGAAGTCCTCGTGTTGCACCCCTTTTTTTTTTTTTGCTCCTTTAACTTCTGATTTTCTGTGCGCTCTGCATGAGCCATGACTCCCCGTGCCGGTATTTCCTTCTACTACCGTCCGCCTTATATGATTATCCAGCACTTCCATGTTGGGTGCGATCATACAAGCACTAATGCACCGGATCCCATCAAAACTCCGAAGTTAAGCGTGCTTGGGCGAGAGTAGTACTAGGATGGGTGACCTCCTGGGAAGTCCTCGTGTTGCACCCCTTCTTTTTTTTTTGCTCCTTTAACTTCTGATTTTCTGTGCGCACTGCATGAGCCATGACTCCCCGGGCCAGAATTTCCTTCTACTACCTTCCGCCTTATATGATTTTTACTTTAACTTCTGATTTTCTGTGCGCTCTATATGAGCCATGACTTCCCGTGCCGGAATTCCCTTCTACTACCGTCCGCGTTATATGATTCTTCAGCACTTCCATGTTGGGTGCGATCATACCAGCACTAATGCACCGGATCCCATCAGAACTCCGAAGTTAAGCGTGCTTGGGCGAGAGTAGTACTAGGATGGGTGACCTCCTGGGAAGTCCTCGTGTTGCCCCCTTTTTTTTTTTTTTTTGCTCCTTTAACTTCTGATTTTCTATGCGCTCTGCATGAGCCATGACTCTCCCTGCCGGAATTTCCTTCTACTACTTTCCGCCTTATATGATTCTCCAGCACTTCCAAGTTGGGTGCGATCATACCAGCACTAATGCACCGGATCCCATCAGAACTCCGAAGTTAAGCGTGCTTGTGCGAGAGTAGTACTAGGATGGGTGACCTCTTGGGAAGTCCTCGTGTTGCACCCTTTTTTTTTTTGCTCCTTTAACTTTTGATTTTCTGTGCGCTCTGTATGAGCCATGACTCGCCGTTCCGATTTTTTTGCTCCTTTAACTTCTCATTTTCTGTGCGCTCTCCATCAGCCATGACTCCCCGGGCCGGAATTTCCTTCTACTACCTTCCGCCTTATATGATTTTTCAGCACTTCCACATTGGGTGCGATCATACCAGCACTAATGCACCGGATCCCATCAGAACTCCGAAGTTAAGCGTGCTTGGGCGAGAGTAGTACTAGGATTGGTGACCTCCTGGGAAGTCCTCAAGTTGCACCCTTTTTTTTTTTTTTGCTCCTTTAACTTCTGATTTTCTGTGCGCTCTGCATGAGCCATGACTCCCCGTGCCGGAATTTCCATCTACTACCTTCCGCCTTATATGATTCTCCAGCACTTCCATGTTGGGTGCGATCATACCAGCACTAATGCACCGGATCCCATCAGAACTCCGAAGTTAAGCGTGCTTGGGCGAGAGTAGTACTAGGATGGGTGACCTCCTGGGAAGTCCTCGTGTTGCACCCCTTTTTTTTTTTTTTGCTCCTTTAACTTCTCATTTTCTGTGCGCTCTGCATGAGCCATGACTCCCCGTGCCGGAATTTCCTTCTACTACCTTCCGCCTTATATGATTCTCCAGCACTTCCATGTTGGGTGCGATCATACCAGCACTAATGCACCGGATCCCATCAGAACTCCGAAGTTAAGCGTGCTTGGGCGAGAGTAGTACTAGGATGGGTGACCTCCTGGGAAGTCCTCGTGTTGCACCCCTTTTTTTTTTTTTTTTCCTTTAACTTCTGATTTTCTGTGCGCTCTGTATGAGCCATGACTCCCCGTTCCGGAATTCCCTTCTACTACCTTCCGCCTTATATGATTCTTCAGCACTTCCATGTTGGGTGCGATCATAGCTGCACTAATGCACCGGATCCCATCAGAACTTCGAAGTTAAGCGTATGTTGGGTGCGATCATACCAGCACTAATGCACCGGAACCCATCTGAACTCCGAAGTTAAGCGTGCTTGGGCGAGAGTAGTACTAGGATTGGTGACCTCCTGGGAAGTCCTCTTGTTGCACCCTTTTTTTTTTTTTTGCTCCTTTAACTTCTGATTTTCTGTGCGCTCTGCATGAGCCATGACTCCCCGTGCCGGAATTTCCTTCTACTACCGTTCGCCTTATATGATTCTCCAGCACTTCCATGTTGGGTGCGATCATACCAGCACTATGCACCGGATCCCATCAGAACTCCGAAGTTAAACGTGCTTGGGCGAGAGTAGTACTAGGCTGGGTGACCTCCTGGGAAGTCCTCGTGTTGCATCCCCCTCTCATTTTTTGCTCCTTTCCCTTCTCATTTTCTGTGCACTCTTTATGAGCCATGACACCCCGTGCCGGAATCGCCTTGTACTATCGTCCGCCTTATATGATTCTTCAGCACTTCCATGTTGGGTGCGATCATACCAGCACTAATGCACCGGATCCCATCAGAACTCCGAAGTTAAGCGTGCTTGGGCGAGAGTAGTACTAGGATGGGTGACCTCCTGGGAAGTCCTCGTGTTGCACCCCCCTCTCTTTTTTTGCTCCTTTCCCTTCTCATTTTCTGTGCGCTCTGCATGAGCCATGACACCCCGTGCCGGAATTCCCTTGTACTATCTTCCGCCTTATATGATTCTTCAGCACTTCCTTGTTGGGGTCGATCATACCAGCACTAATGCACCGGCTCCCATCAGAACTCCGAAGTTAAATGTGATTGGGCGAGAGTAGTACTTGGATTGGTGACCTCCTGGGAAGTCCTAGTATTGCACCCCCTCTCTTTTTTTGCTCCTTTCCCTTCTCATTTTCTGTGCGCTCTGCATGAGCCATGACTCCCCGTGCCGGAATTCCCTTGTACTACCGTCCGCCTTTTATGATTCTTCAGCACCTCCATGTTGGGTGCGATCATACCAGCACTATTGCACCGGATCCCATGAGAACTCCGAAGTTAAGCGTGCATGGGCGAGAGTAGTACTAGGATGGGTGATCTTCTGGGAAGTCCTCGTATTGCACCCCCCTTTCTTTTTTTGCTCCTTTCCCTTCTCATTTTTTGTGCGCTCTCCATGACCCATGACACCCCGTGCCGGTATTCCTTTGTACTACCATCCGCCTTGTATGATTCATCAGCACTTCCATGTTGGGTGCGATCAAACCAGCACTAATGCACCGGATCCCATCAGAACTCCGAAGTTAAGCGTGCTTGGGCGAGAGTAGTAATAGGATCGGTGACCTCCTGGGAAGTCCTCGTGTTGCACCCCCCTCTCTTTTTTTGCTCTATTCTCTTCTCATTTTCTGTGCGTTCTGGATGAGCCATGACTCCCCGTGCTAGAATTTCTTTGTACTACTGGCCGCCTTATAAGATTCTTCAGCACTTCCATGTTGGGTGCGATCATACCAGCACTAATGCACCGGATCCCATCAGAACTCCGAAGTTAAGCGTGCTTGGGCGAGAGTAGTAATTGGATTGGTGACCTCCTGGGAAGTCCTCGTGTTGCACCCCTTCTCTCTTTTTGCTCCTTTCGCTTCTCATTTTCTGTGTGCTTTGCATGAGCCATGACTCTCCGTGCTGAAATTTCCTTGTACTACCGTCCGCCTTATATGATTCTTCAGCACCTTCATGTTAGGTGCGATCATACCAGCACTAATGCAGAGGATCCCATCAGAACTCCGAAGTTAAGCGTGCTTGAGCGAGAGTAGTACTAGGATGGGTGACCTCCTGAGAAGTCCTGGTGTTGCACCCCCCCTCTCTTTTTTTGCTCCTTTCCTTTCTCATATTCTGTGCGCTTTGCATGAGCCATGACTCCCCGTGCCGGAATTCCCTTGTACTACCGTCCGCCTTATATGATTTTTCAGCACTTCCATGTTGGGTGCGATCATGCCAGTACTAATGCACCGGATCCCATCAGAACTTCGAAGTTAAGCGTGCTTGGGCGAGAGTAGTACTTGGATTGGTGACCACCTGTGAAGTTCTCGTGTTACACCCCCTCTCTTTTTTTGCTCCATTCCCTTCTCATTTTCTGTGTGCTTTGTATGAGCCATGACTCCCTGTGCCGGAATTCCCTTGTACTACCGTCCGCCTTATATGATTCTTTAGGACCTCAATGTTTGGTGCGATCATACCAGCAGTAATGCACCGGATCCCATCAGAACACCGAAGTTAAGCGTGCTTGGGCGAGAGTAGTATTAGGATGGGTGACCTCTTGTTAAGTCTTCGTGTTGCACCCCCCTCTATTTTTTTGCTCCTTTCCCTTCTCATTTTCTGTACGCTCTCCATGAGCCATGACACCCCTTGCAGGAATTCACTTGTACTACCGTTCGCCTTAGATGATTCTTCAACACTTCCTTGTTGGGGTCGATCATACCAGCACTAATGCACCGGCTCCCATCAGAACTCCGAAGTTAAGCGTGATTGGGCGAGAGTAGTACTTGGATTGGTGACCTCCTGGGAAGTCCTAGTATTGCACCCCCCTCTCTTTTTTTGCTCCTTTCCCTTCTTATTTTCTGTACGCTTTGCATGAGTCATGACTTCCCGTGCCGGAATTCCCTTGTACTACCGTCCACCTTATATGATTTTTCAGCATCTCCATGTTTTGTGCGATCATACCAGTACTAATGCACCGGATCCTATCAGAACTCCGAAGTTAAGAGTGCTTGGGCGAGAGTACTACTAGGATGTGTGACCTCCTGGGAAGTTCTTGTGTTGCATCCCACTCTCTTTTTTTGCTCCATTTCCTTCTCATTTTCTGTGCGCTCTGCATGAGCCATGACTCCCCGTGCCAGAATTCCCTTGTACTACCGTCCGCCTTTTATGATTCTTCAGCACCTCCATGTTGGGTGCGATCATACCAGCACTATTGCACAGGATCCCATGAGAACTCCAAAGTTAAGCGTGCATGGGCGAGAGTAGTACTAGGATGGGTGATCTCCTGGGAAGTCCTCGTATTGCACCCCCCTCTCTTTTTTTGCTCCTTTCCCTTCTCATTTTTTGTGCGCTCTCCATGACCCATGACACCCCGTGCCGGTATTCCTTTGTACTACCGTCCGCCTTATATGATTCATCAGCACTTCCATGTTGGGTGCGATCAAACCAGCACTAATGCACCGGATCCCATCAGAACTCCGAAGTTAAGCGTGCTTGGGCGAGAGTAGTAATAAGATCGGTGACCTCCTGGGAAGTCCTCGTGTTGCACCCCCCTCTCTTTTTTTGCTCCATTCCCTTCTCATTTTCTGTGCGTTCTGGATGAGCCATGACTCCCCGTGCTGGAATTTCTTTGTACTACTGGCCGCCTTATATGATTCTTCAGCACTTCCATGTTGGGTGCGATCATACCAGCACTAATGCACCGGATCCCATCAGAACTCCGAGTTAAGCGTGCTTGGGCGAGAGTAGTACTTGGATTGGTGACCTCCTGGGAAGTCCTCGTGTTGCACCCCTTCTCTCTTTTTGCTTCTTTCGCTTCTCATTTTCTGTGTGCTTTGCATGAGCCATGACTCTCCGTGCTGAAATTTCCTTGTACTACCGTCTGCCTTATATGATTCTTTAGCACCTTCATGTTAGGTGCGATCATACCAGCACTAATGCAGAGGATCCCATCAGAACTCCGAAGTTAAGTGTGCTTGGGCGAGAGTAGTACTAGGATGGGTGACCTCCTGAGAAGTCCTCGTGTTGCACCCCCCCTCTCTTTTTTTGCTCCTTTCCTTTCTCATTTTCTGTGCGCTTTGCATGAGCCATGACTCCCCGTGCCGGAATTCCCTTGTACTACCGTCCGTCTTATATGATTTTTCAGCACTTCCATGTTGGGTGCGATCATGCCAGTACTAATGCACCGGATCCTATCAGAACTCCGAAGTTAAGAGTGCTTGGGGGAGAGTACTACTAGGATGGGTGACCTCCCGGGAAGTCCTCCTGTTGCACCCCCCTCTCTTTTTTGCGCTTTTCCCTTCTCATTTTCTGTGCGCTCTCCATGAGCCATGACACCCTGTGCCGAAATTCTAAATTCCAGATCTGACCGCACTTTTAATTAACCACCAAAACTGAAAAAATTTCCCTGAATCAATGTGTATCCCTCGATCGCTATCTAGAACTCATTTTTTGGCAAAATTTGACCGACAGATCCCCTTTGGGTATCTGCATCTATACTACCATCTGCCTAAACTTTCTTTTGATATATTATGGGCTATAATCCAACATTCAGATCAAAAGTTATTGCTGTTTTGTTTATTTTGAACGTGTTACACATTCTTTTTGTCTTCCTTCTTGTTCTTTGCGGAGCTCATTGCTTTTGTTTTTCCGATCTCTCTACCCTATGTCTCATGGACTAACAATCGAATCATATTTAAGTTGCATTGTCGTCGTTGTAAAGGTTTGGAAGGTCTCTATTTTATATGACTGTAATTTATTTTGTCCCTTTTTCTATTATTTTGGTTCCTTATTATCACTTAAAACAAGTTAACCTTTAATCCTATTCTTGCCAGAAGCGTAGTCAGATTACTTTGTTTATATATATATATATATATAGAATTTTCTCACCTTCTGAATCCTATATGGGCTGAAATTCCAGGAGAGTAATATGGGCCTTTAGATTAATTGAGAAAAAATAATGGGTTGAGATAATCTAAATGCTTAAAGTGACATATGCATCTCACTTTCTCAATTATTGGCATCCACAAATTTCACTCTCACCCAACCACGCGCCGCTTGCTAGTTGTTACTACACTCTCACCAAAAGCTATGTTCATCTTAATTTGGGTGTGGTTATTTTTGTTATGAAGTTTTCCTCTTTAGTTTGAGTTTTTATTTATGCATGTTTAGGTTTAGTTTCTAAGCTCTTGATTTTTGTTGGCTGAATTTTTTTTTTTTTAGTTTTAGGTGTTTTCTTAAATATTTTGATGGGCCGATGATGAGACTATGATTGAGAATAAATTGATTCTTAGGTAGTGAAATTTTTTTGAGTATTCTATAATGCCTAAAGTTAAATTCACATAACAACTTTCAAAACCATTTTGAGCACTTTTTCAAATATGCATGATTTAGATTGTATTTTGGAGCATGTTTGCATTCAATTAGAGTGATTATTTTTGAACTTTAGAACCTGCATAATTATTTCTTGAGGCAAAATCCTAGAGAGATGCATTACTTTGATTATGATTTAGGCCATTTTTGTTGAGTTTGAGCCTTTTAAGCCTACCTTTGAATATTTTATCCGTTAGTACCATGTTTAAGCCATTTTAGGATGCATAAAATATTGCATATAAGAGCTTTTTGTTCTTTAAACCACATTGACTTATCTTTTTGAGCCTAAATATATTTTCCTACCTATACACATTATTTAATAGAACTATTTTGAGTTGAAATGAATATATGCTTATTAATTTGTATTTAGTGGAGTAAAGTAGAAAATAATTTGGGGATGGCAATGATGGTGAAGTTAAGGCTACTATGTGTCCATGATGTGGAAAAAGAAGTTTGAGCAAGGTGTGAAAAAGAACAATTTGGGGGTTAGAAGAAAAGAAAAATAAGTGAAAAAGGAGTTGAAAAGAAAAGAAAAGGAAAAAGGTGGTGAAAAAAAGTTTTGTGGAGTTTGAATGAAGGGAAGAATAAAAGTGTATTTGCGATGAGAAAACAAAAGTTCTATAAGCATATTATTCATAAGTTTCCTTTCTTTGAATTTTATTTTCCTATCATTTTCTTTCTTCTAACCTATTACCCTTTAGCCTTCACATTACATGCCTATAGAGTCCTAATGATTCAAAATAATGCATTGATCTGCATTAGTGGAAAGCAATTAATTATATCAAGCATATGGTGGTTCATATTTTACAATCTCTATTTAATGTAAATTTATTCAATTGCATGACATTGATTGTATTATTTGATTTCAAACACACTTTGAAAGTAATGATTATGTTGAATAGAAGATAGGGCGTTGAGTTGCATGATTACTTGGAAATTACTTTTGAATTAATATGATTATGCAATCTTTGAGGCACCCTATCAATGTATTTGTGTATGTTTTATAAGAGATATGTTTTTAGTTCTTTCTTTCTTTGCTAGGGACTAGCAAAGGTCAATTTAGGAGTAGTTGATAGGCATAAAAATTTACTATTTTTATACCATATTTTATGTTGGATTTTTATTAATTTTGAGTTAATTGTTAATGAAAGTTAGTAAATTGTTGTGTTTTTCTATTTGTAGAGAAAGAAGAATAAATGCTGGAACTTGCTGTATTTTCTGCACAATCTTTACTGAAAATTCATATTTTGATACTTTGTCTTGGCCCTTTCTTATCTCGTGCTTAAAAGCCTTTGGTTTTTGGGTCAAATTTTGTGTTTGGATTTAGGCTATCATTTCTTCTGCGAGGGTCTTAATTCTTATTAATGGATTTACTTGTGGGTATTTGTCTTCCTTTAGAAGGGTTAGACATGGGGATCTCTTGTCGCTTTTATTATTTTGTTTGGCTGAGCAATACATAAGTTGTGCTATTGCTTTGATGGTCACTGAGGGAAATCTTTTGTCGATGACTACCACAAAAAGGGTTTTTGCTTCTACACTTTTTTTTTTGTACGCGGATGATGTTTTAATTTTCTGTTGTGGTACAAAAAGGAATGTGAGTGGGATCTCCAATAATTTTCAAAGGTATAAGGAGTTTTTTTAGGTCAGGTAGTGAATTGGACTAAGTCTTATATCTATTTTGGGAAGTTACTTCTATTGCTAGGAGGGGTTCGATTGTGAAAGCAATGGGGGTCTGGTTGGGGTCTTTTTCTTTCATTTATTTGGGGGTCCCTTTTTTATAAGAAAACCATCTTCCAGTATGATTAAACCTATTGCAGATAAGATTTTGCAGTATTTTGATTATTGGAAGGGTAAAACAGTGTCCTATATGGGTCAGGCTTATCTGATAGACTCGGTTATTACTTCTTCCTTTGTGCACTCTTTTATGGTTTATATGTGGCCGACTTTTTTGATTAAGTATATGAATTCAACTATCAGGAATTATTTGTGGTCTAGTAGTATTTCTTCTCGGATGGTGATGACTGTGGCTTGGTTGGAATGTTGTTTGCCAAAAAGGAATGGTGTTATTGGTTTGAAAAAACTTTTGGCTTTTAATGCTGCACTTTTAAGTATATTGGCATGGAAGGTGATGACGCTGGGTTCTTCTGTTTTTTCAGCTTCTTGAGGACTTATTTTATGAACAAATGGAATAGGTTTGAGTATATTATTTCATCTTTTTGGCTTTTGATTTCAAATATTCAGGCTACTTTGATCAAGGGTTCTCCTTGGATCATTGGTAAACATTATCAGTTGAGGTTTTGGAAAGATGCTTGGAAGGGGACACCTTTTTCTTTGAGAGTTGGTGCTCATTTTGAGGATGAGACTTTTATTTCTAATTTTATATCCAAAAATGGGAATTGGTTGTTGCCTTTTGTTTTATAGGAATCTTTTATTGGGACTGTGGCGGATATTCTTAAGGTTCAGATCTCTTCTTCTATAGATCGTTTGATTTCGAGCCTTCTAAATGGGGGGAGTGAGCAACAAATTTCTAGGGCACTTATTGGCTATTTGCTGTCGGCATTGCTAATTAAAAAATAAATTAATTGAAGAAAAAAATTGAAAATTATTTCAAATAATTATTGGGGGCAGCGATGGACCAACTTTATCGTGGAAGCGATTATGGTGTTTGACGGCGGCGTCGGTTTAGATTTTTCTCTAGTAATCTGAGCCTTCATTTTCTGCAATTTTATTTATGTTTTGTTCATTCTGTGGTTGACAAATTTTTTTGTTTTGTTTGCTTTCTAGTCTGGTTCACTAGTTGCAGTTTCACTATTGCATTATGGTTTTCTGCATGAGCAATGACGGGGGCATGGGCTGGTCAGCAGCGTTTTGGTCTAGTTTTCTCTATTACGAATGTCTGGTACTTCAGTTTTGTGGGCTAATTTCGAGGGTTGTTGGCCTATTAGTGTTTTGCACATCTGTTTGGGTTGCTGTGGGTGTCTTCACCAATTTTATGTGGGAGAATTCTTGGCACAATGCTTTCTTTAAGCATTGTTTCTTTTTATCCAAGTTGAAAGTCTAGTTTGTTTGTGCAGCAAAAGGTTGCCGTTGTAGAATCGGTTGCTTTGTTGGTACCGGTGCCATAACGGGCTGTTTTAGTCTGCCACAATGAGGAAATCTCATGTGGCCGTTTTAAGTGATGCATCTTTTTTAGTGCTGATTCCAAATTCTAAGGGACAACCTATTACCAATGGGGATACTTTATCTATTCAGTTGAATGAACATGCTTTAGACTGAACGGATGAAGTTGTGCAAGCACACTTTGATTGCTCGCATTGTTTTATCCAGGGAGAAAGGCCGTGGAGGTTGATTTATTTGAAGGCAATATCATCTACAGTTTGGACATTCAAACGTGGAAGTTAATCTCCATGGGGCAGGGAGTTTTTTCATGTTTTGTTAAATTCAGACGAACAAAAAATGTGTATGGTCCATTAATTTGATTGTGTTGAAACTAGGAGTGTTGAGACTACATGAATGGTCACTAGATTTTAAACTGGACACTCAAAAGTTCAAAAATTCACAAGTTTTGTGTAAGGTCTTTTTCTTAATTGGGTGTATTGGGATCCCATTTTTATTTCTTATCTTGCTAGATTAGTGGGTGTTCCACTTTGTTTGATCAAAACATTATGAACTGTGATTTTGGACATTATGCACGTATACTATTGGATGTTAACCTTTCAAAGAAATTGTCGAAGTATGTTATGTTGAATAAACGAGGGGGGCAATCAATGTTTATTTGGAATATGAAAACCTTCCAAGGTTTGTACCTCTTGCAATAGCATGGGACAGGTAATAGCTAACTGTTGTTGTTTGGAAATTAAAATAATTTGGATTCTTCTACGACGACAAGACAGATTTTGAAAAGAGAGTTTACTCGTAAAGTACAGTTGTTAAAGATGTGAATGTGGTTGATAAAGTTACGGTGAAGATAGATGTTGGTAGTTCTCTCATTCCCGTTAATGTGGTCGATAATATTGGTGAAAGTTTGAAAGGTAATATTTTTACTGTGTTGGAGTCGTATAGGTTCATGATGTGTCAAATGTAGGAGGTGTTGCGATTAATATTTCTTCTTCAAGTTACAAGCTTAAATATTTGGAGGAACTTAATGTTTTGTCAGACAAGGATTTAAAGTTGAAATGGGCTGATGAAGTAGAGCATGAGGATGATAGTTCGGACAGTGATAATATAGAGATGGATAATCGAAAAGCTATAATTCATTTTGATGTTTCCGAAAAACATTTGGGTTCATCTCATTTAGAGTTGTGGAAGCTATGGCTTTCATACCTTTTGAGGAGACTTCTGCTATCAAAGGTGGGAAGACTTTGAGGAGATGGCACCTTGCGAAAAATATTGGCCATAGGAAACTGGTGGAAAGGAAGGATGAGATTTCTAAGCCAGTGATAAGGGCTGCAGCTCATTCTTCCCAATGAATTGTCTATTTTTGAATTGTCATGGCTTTGATAATTCGGCTACCCAACGTGTCTTAAATATTTTTGTGTTCAGATACGGTTGTATTTACTTTGTTTAGCTGAGCTGTTTGTCAATTGGGAGGATGTGTCTTTTCCTTTTTGGTCTTCCATGGGGTTTACTCAGTTAGTTTCTAATCTTGGCCCTCATGGTTCTAATATTTGGATTTTGGTTCAATCGATTGTTATTCAATTTTTTTCAGTTGTGGATGTGGATGCTCAGTTTGTTACCTTTTGTTCTTCTTTTTATGGTACATTAGTTTTCTACACTTTAGTTTATGCTAGCATCTTTTACATTACTAGACATTTTTTTTTTTAAATTATTAGGTTAATTTTAGTTCGACTTATGTTGCTCCTTGGTTGGTTTTGGGGGAGTTTAATGCTATTCTTGGGAGGCATCAAAAAATGGGTCCGAATCCTATTGTTATTTCTTGTTTTGATTTTAAAAGTGCTACTGAGGCTAGTAATTTGTTGGAAGTGGAAACTAAGGGTACATTTTTTCACTTGGGCGAGGAGAATGTTACGTAGTTATCCTGAATGTAAATTGGATAGAACTTTTTGTAATGTTTATGGCATTGACTTTTGGGGTTCAATTAGTTGTCATGCTTTGTTAAGGTTTCATTCAGATCATAATCCCTTATTGTTGTCTCTTGATAAAAATTATTTTTCAAGGTGACAGGACCCGTCCCTCTTGGATCCTGACTGCATGACTTAATATTTTCATTAAGCCAATAAGCAGTTTTTATTCCTACCAAGCCCTTAATAAATATAATTTAACAAAGGGGAAACTCTATACTACCAGAAATTTTATTAAAAATTTCAGCAGCATCTCGTCTGTTTTAACAACATCTCCAAATACAAATAGTTGCAATTCCTGCGAAGAAAACATTCCCATACAAATTCCAACTACCAGCACACATATCCCAGTCAAACTAATGCAAAAATTATATAATTCGTAGCTGGACTCAGTATGAAGACTGAGCTGCCTACATACCCTTTTTGCTAAGGATCAAGCTACCTGTAGTTCTTTAAAGCATATTTACACCAAACATGCTACTGCCCATCATATCAATAAACTCAGCACACGTTCCTCACTTAACATATCATAAACACTTTTAATTCCCTCAATGCTTTTCAAATACATTTAACAAATAATAATATACATAGCTTGGCGGCGAAATTCCTCGCCCAAGCAGTTCTCATCTATACCCATATATTATGCATTTACTCTAGAGAAATAGCATAATATATAATTATCACACATTATTCATTAACAATTCTAACTTCACATAATAGAACAACCAGTCATCACGATCCTTCGCCCTAAGGCATCGTGGCATAAATGTAACCATCATCGCGATCCTTTATCTCCACATCACCATTCACCTCACCATCCACAGTTTCCATAACAATTTATATAATCAAATCCACACACACATTCAACATAGCGATTAGCACACAAATTGGTTGTAACACATACGTATTTAATTCACAAAACTATTCACAACCATGGTAATTTCAATTATCTAATATATTCTGAAACCGTTATCAATAATTAAGAAATTCAATCACACAATCAATCCTAAAATCTCAGCATCTCAATTCATTCTATAGCAAACACCAAAACACAACTACACACGTATCTATATCACCAATCATCCATAATTCCTATTTTGACCGTTATTTACAACACTGCTCAAGACCGGTTAATTCCAATACTCACTTATAATAAGCTAATTATATATCAAAACGAAGCTGGAGCAGAGTAGGATACAATCGTGGACTTACCTCGTCAAACCGCCGTCGGTGGTGGCTGGAAAATGGCCAGAAAGTGACGGTCGAGCACTCCTAATTCGCACCGCTTACACAAGCGAGATTTAGGATGAACGGGTGTCAGAATCGGACTTAGGGGGTCCCAAAAGAGGGGAAAGGGACCGGCCCCGCAACTGGAAACCGCCGGGATCCAGCGACCGGAGGAGAAACGGGTTCGCCGGCTTCTTTGAGTTTTCTGGCGATTCACGGGGGTTTCACGGCCACGACATGGAGGGGAAAGGTGGAGGGCGACCTGGCGAATCTTTTCCGAGTGGTGGGTTGGCCGGTTTCTCGCCGGAATCTGGCAATCGTGCTATAGAAGCCAACCGGCTTTATCTCGATTCCCGGCGATCGGGGCTACTCCACAGTGAACCACCGGTATCATTGAGGAGAGAGGACTGCTGGCTCCACAACCCAAGTAATTCCGGCCCGATCTGGCTGGAAAACAGCCATTGCCGGCGAAGGAGAATCGATGGTCGGTGGAGGTTGCTGCGCATGGGAGTCCATCGGGGGGGAGAAGGCTGCATTTCCAGAGTTTTCTGGAAATTTTAAGATGAGGTGAGGGCAATTTGGTCATTTCACTCTTTAAATGTTAGCCTTGCAAAAATTACCATAATGCCCCTCACACTATTTTAACCATAACTTCTTGGTCTTAGCTCATAATCAAGCGTGCTACTAGTCTACGAACTCGTATCGACTAGATCTACAAAATGGTACCACAGTCAAAACAAAACTAAAACCACAGAAAAAGTCAACCCCAGACCCACTTACGGTCAAACTTAGTCCAATTTTAGAATTTTTTAATCTTTTCTCGGGACGGGGTGTTACACAAGGCCTAGACCATTTTGGTTTTTATTGAGGTGGACTTTACATGAGTTGTTTTTGGAGATGGTTTCATGGGTTTGGTTAATGCAAGTGAAAGGGAATCCTTTTTCAGGTGGTTATGATAAAGTTGAAATTGCTTAAAGGCAAGCTTAAGTTGTGGAATGTTAATGAATTTGGTCGGGTTGATAAACGAATCAGGGCTGCTCAAGATAAGCTTCAGAGGATCAATCTTTAATAGCTTCTCAAGGGTTTTCAAAGAATTTTTATAATTTAGAGATTTTAGCTCAACAAGATCTGGATCTTGAATTAAGGAGGGAAGAGTTGCATCTCAAAGACAAATGTCGTATCAAATGGTTGAAGGATAGTGATAGGAACTTTGCTTCTTTTCATCATGTGCTTAAAGCTAGGAAGGTTAACAAGCCTCTTCTCTCGTTACAGATTAATGGTTCTATTTCTTTGGATAAGCAAAAAATTCTATAACATGTTTTGGATTACTTTCGTAATTTATTTTCTTGTTTTGAGGAGAGGATGGTAGATGATCATTTGATTAATGAGGTTGTTCCTTCTTCAGTGAGCATGGAGGAGAATGATTTGCTTTGTTCAATTCCTTTTGTAGATGAGATAAAGGAAATGGTTTTTACTTTGGATGCAGATAGTGCTCCTGGACCAGATGGTGTTTTATTAGAAATGTTGGTCAGTTATTGGGGATGATATTGTTTGTGTTGTTGTTTATTTTTTTCAAATGGGGTATATTTATGCTGGAGTTAACTCAAATTTTATGGTGTTGTTGCTTAAGTTAGAGCATGTTGATACGAATGATCAGTTTTGTCCAATAATGTTAAACAATTTTTTTTTAAGATTATTTCAAAGGTTTTAGCTAATAGATTAGCAGGTGTTGCGAATAAAATTGTCTCTCAAGCATCACTTTGGTTGTATCCGTGGGAAGTGTATTCAAGGTTGCATTGCTGGTCCCTCTAAGTGCATGAATTTAGTAGACAATAAATGCTTTGGGGAAAACATTGCTATGAAGATTGACATTCGCAAAGCATTTGATACTTTGAATTGGAATTTTTTTTATCTCAATCTTGCATAGTTTTGGTTTCTCTAACATATTTTGTTATTTGGTTTTGACTATTTTGAATTCGGCTAGGGTTTCTTCTCTTTTCAATGGTTCTTCGGTGGGCTACTTTCCTTGTTCTAAATGTGTTTGGAAAAGTGATATTTTATTCGATATTGCTGAAGATTATTTAAGTCGTTTAATTATGAAAAACGTGAAGTCTCAAGACCCTGTTCCCATGAATGCTGGTATAGGCTTGTGGGCGCCTTCACATTTCCTTTATGCGAATGACATTTAGTTATTTTGTAGGGGAACAAAGTCAAATATAAAAGTAGTGGTGGAGATTTTTAAGGTTTATGGGGAGGTTTCAAATCAATTGGTTAATTAGGAAAAGTTTTATTTATGTTTTAGTAGTATGATTATAGTGGTGCAGAAAAATCAAATTCTTTGGGAGGTTGGCATGAAGTTAGGTAAAATGCTTTTCAATTATCTCGATATGCCTTTTTTTAAAGGGAAACCAAAGTCGTTTTATCTAAAAGCTATTTTAGATAAAAAAAAAGTTATCTCGGTTTGATGTATGGAATGGGAGGTTTCTTTCTTATGTAGGCAAGGTTTGTTTGTTGAACTCTGTGATTACTTCTTCATTTGTGCATTCTTTCATGATATATCACTGGCCTTTGGGTTTATTAGCTGTTATGCAAAATGCAATGCTGAATTTTTTATGGACATGTTCAGTTAATATTTCAGGGGATGTTCATGTTTATTGGAAAAAATGTTGTATGCCAATTAAGTTAGGAGGTATTGGTTTAACGAATTTGAAGGTTTTTAATAAAACATTGTTGAGTTCTTTGGGTTGGAAAATAGTGAACAATTCTTCTTTTGTCTTTCAATTTTTGAGGGTGCATACAAAAGGTATATTTGATGCTCGCTTTTATTTAACTTCTTCTGTGTGGCTCTTGGTTAAAGGAGTGATGTTCTAGATTTATAAGGATTGTGTTTGGCTGGTAGGTAAGAATTCTCAAGTTCAGTTTTGGTTGGACAATTGGTTTGGGCAGCCGATTATTGAGTTAATTAATTGAGAAATTTTTATCTGGGATCCCAATATTCTGGTTGGTTTAAAATTGAGAGGTTTAAAGTTTCAACTTATCAAACACACAAGTTGATTTGGAAATACTCAGCTTCTGGCGTTTTGAGTAGTAAAGAGTTTTATTCTCAACAATTTCTGACATGGGAGGCAAAAGGTTGGGAAAAAAGTTTGTGGCATTAGTTTATTCCTCCAGCTAGAAGTATGTTTTGTTGAAGGTTATTTTTTGAATAGAATTCCTATTGATTGTGTTTTTCATAAGCAGGGTGTTTCTCTTATCTCTCGTTGTAATCTCTACAAAGCTTCAGAGAAATCTATTCAACATCATTTCAAGGAGTGTCCCTTATATGGTGGGGATGTGGAAGTTTGTTTTTAATTTGTTTGATGTTAAGATTTCTCTTTTTGTTTCCCCAGAGGCTTTCCTTGCTCAAGCTAGGAGGATATGTTTAAGTTCTCCATGTTTTAATCTTTGGATTGTGGTGATTATTGATGTGTTTAATGAGGTGTGGTTTGCAAGGAATATGATGTTACATAATGATTTTTTTGTGCCCTTTGATAAGGTTTGTTTAGTTATCTATAGGGTTATAAAAAGTGCCAATGACTTGCAAACCAGTTGTATGGAGAATGTGCAGGAGGATTTATTGAGATTAGTTCGATTGAGTTACTAAAAAATATCCTTGAGCTCTGAAAATTATTGTTGTGAGATAGTAATTCCCTGATCTCACCTAGATAAAAATCAATACTGACAGAGCTGCTTTGGGTTGTCCAAGTTTGGCAGGGGGAGGAGGAATTTTTCAAAATTGTAGAGGGTTTGTGAAAAGTTTTTTTGCGGTGTTTTTTGGTGAGTATTTTGCTTATGAGGCAGAGTTGCTCCGGGTCATTCATGCTCTTGAGATGGCACATAGGATTTCTCGAGATAAAATTTGGTTGGAGAGTGATTCTTTTTTGGTGGTGAAGCTTTTGCAATCTAAGTCTCATGAGGTTGGATGGAATTTAAGGTCTTGTTGGCTTAGATGTTTAGAATTTATAGCTCAAATTTCTTTTCCGATTTCTCATATTTTCAGAGAAAGGAATTGGGTTGTTGACTTATTATCTAAGCATGCTCTTGGGACTTCTTCGACACAACGGTGGCATTCAGTCCTGGGTTTTTGTGCAACTGCTTATCATGATGATTTAATTGGGCAGGGTACTTTTATATTTTTTAGTTTTTTTTTACGATCTTTTATGTTTTTATGGTACTTTTTTTCCTGTTTGTTGTTTCCCCACAGTGGTTGATAGGAATAAACAGTTAATGTTTTATGCCATATTTTATATTGGATTTTAACTAGTTTAGAATTAATTATTAATGAAAAGTATTGAAATATTATATTTTTCTATTTTCAATGAAAGAAAGGCAAAAGCTAGAATTTACTGTATTTCTGCGCAAACTTTACGGAGAAAATCATATCTGGAGCTACACTTTGAGGTTTTGTGTGATTCCAATTGAAAATGATTTCTGATTCACTATGATTCAATTATGTAAAGTTCAATTGCAATTGGATTGGCCATTCAGTACTAGTTTGATTTACAAGATCAACATTTGCAACAGTTGCGGCCAACTTACACTCTCTTCGGGAAATTGGAATTTGAGTGTCTTCTCAATTCCCAAATTATGCGATAAAAATATTCCTGGAAATATAAGAAATAGACCTAACATTGCAACTAAAATCGGTGGATTCGGAGTTCATTTTGTCATCCAAAATGTTCTTGGAATATGCTGATGGACATTGAAGATATAAAAAGAAAGTGTCTTTGCCTACTAGGATGACACCTATGCATGGAATGCCACATCATCACACTCCAACCTGATGTGCCACATCATATGCCACATGGGAGGCCATAATATTCTAATTATATTAATTGGAATAATAATTAGGAAAAGGAATTATAATTAAAGTTAAATTGGATTCCTAAAGGGATATGGACTGTTTCCTTATCTTAGTGTGAATGTGAGACACCAATGACCTTATCAACCTTAGATGGCCGACCATATTGAAGAAATATAAGAGTTTGTGATTATTATTATATATTATCTCCTATTAGATTGGACTAATATCTAGGGTTAAAGAATGACTCTAGGGCTTTTCCTAGGTTAAACATCTCCTATAAATACCATGTACCTTCTTGAGCACATCATAATAGCCACACCATCCCACACGGCTGATACATTCATCGCACACCATTCAGCCCTCATGGCTGTAGTTCTTTTCTTCATTCTCACGGCAACAAAGTTAGGTTCTAGGTTTTATTTAAGTTTTCAAGGGTTTTTACATAGAGAAATTCGGCTACACCAAGTCTTGATCAAGGGGAAAATTTGGCCAGCTTGTGGAAGACTTTCAACCTTGCATCTTGAGGCATAGTTTGGAGGAGCAAAGAGGAGAAGGATTGGAGATCAAATTCAGTAGCCATCAACCTTTGGATTTGTTTCTTTGGTCTTCATTTTCTTTGTTATTTAATCTATGTTTTCTCTAGAATATTTGATGGATATTTTTGAGAACATGTGTAACTAAACACTCTATAAAGATTATGGTGTAGCCCTATTATGACTATTTAGTGTTTAATGCATATTTTGAGTTTCATTCATATTTATGGTTAATATTTCATTGTAGTTCTTAATGCTTCCATGAAAAGGTGGATAGATCAAGTACTATATTGATTTAGGGATAAGGGATATAATATGGATGGGTAATGAAAGACATGGTTATAGGAATATTGCATGCCTTAGTGACAACTTTGACAAGAACTTATTGGGTTTGCATGTCTTAGGGCTTAAATTTTGGTATTTAGATTAGGAATAATTAAATATCTTGTGCTTATTAGATTAGAATTGAGAAATCAACCTCTAGTTACTCATAGTCAAAGAGGGGTTAACCTATGAATCTATCATGCATTAGGGCTAAATAGGAGTAATAGTGGTGAAGTCATAATCCTTGTTTCATCAAATCTTGAACTTATTGCTCGCTGCCTTGTTTCAATTTTAATATTGCTTTCTTTTAATTAATGCTTTGTTACTCAAACAAACAACCAACAAACAATTCTCCTTTTACTTTTATTAATTTAGTTGACAATTGATTTATTTTCGAAATCAGAGACATTATTCCTTGTGGGATCGATATTGATTTTCTCAAAAAATACCACTTTATTACTTGTTGATTTGTGCACTTGCGAGTTATCAATTTACTCCACAACAAGTTTTTAGGGCCGTTGCTGGGGAATAATTATTTATAGTTTTGATTTAAATTTATTGTTGATTAAATTACTATTTTTAGTTTATTTTTTGTTTTTGTGTTTGTGTAGGTTTGGTTTTAGCCATCAAAGAACAACAATTAAAGAGCTTTCTTTGATCCAAAGCAATCCAATTGGAGTTTCAAGAAGGAGGAAATCAAAGTAGCTATGTATTTCAATTTTTGTGTGTTTAGGGTTTTTAGTTATTTCCGGTTTAAGAAAAAAAAAATTTATGTACTATTTTTTATTTGTTTCAGTTTTTAGGTTCAATTTACTAAGTTGTGAGTTTTATTCAGTTGTTTTTTTTTATATTTTGTTTTGTTAGGATAAAAAAAATTTCAAAAATCCCAAAAGAAAAAAAATTAACTGCACTTTTTATTACTGTTTTTTATTTGTTTTGCTTGTTGTGTTTTATTTTATTTTATTTTGCTTTAGTTTTGTGTTTGCTTTGATTTTAATTTAGTTTACTGTTAGTTTTAGTTCATTTGAGTTATTTAGTTTGTTTAAAATTGATTTTTAGTTTTTAATTTTAGTTGCTGTTTTTCTGTTTTGATAATTTAATTTTCTGTTTTGTTATTTGTTTTTCAGTTTTGTGTGTTTATTTTATTTTATGAGTTTACATTCTGAAACTGAATTTTCTTAAAGAGATTTGAGGAGGTTAAGGAGAGGAGTTAGAGAATTTGTGTTTAGAAATATCGAAAGAGAAAACAATATGGAAAACCAAAGTAACCTCGTAGTTTCTGAAGTTCTTGTTTAACAAGGTTATTGGTCCATTAAGGATTATGCTGCACCTAGAAGAGTTGAGGATATATCATGTACTAGGAGACCACCTATTGATGCACCTAGCTTTGATGCCAAACCTATTACCATGTCTACGCTTAACAACTATCAATTTGGAGGCTTACCTAATGAGGATCATAACCAACATATATCAAATTTCTGTGATGTACGTGAGTTAGCAAAATATAATGGGATTACGGAGGATGCTGTTAAACTTAGGTTGTTTCCTTTTACCTTAAAAGATAGAGCCAAAAGTTGGTTACAGTCTTTACCTTTTGGAAGTATTATCACTTGGGATGATTTAGCATTTAAATTTATAAATTAAATTTTCCCACCTATTAAAACTGCCAAGCTTAGGAATTAGATAAACACTTTTCACCAATTAGATGGAGAGTCTTTGTGTGAAGCTTGGGAGAGGTTAAAATAATTACTTAGGAAGTGTCCACACCAACGGATGCCCATTTGGAGTCAAGTTCAAACGTTTTATAATGGGTCAAATTATATAACAAGAAATAATGTGGATGCTGTTGCAAGTGGTGCTTTGCTAAATAAATCTCAGGAGGATGCATACGACCTATTGGAAAAGATACCATGAAGAGGATAAGATAGACAAATTGAGTTGTCAAGTTACAATGCTTACAAAACAACTTGAAACCTTGGGTTCCAAAATTTTTAATAATATTTCTAATATTTCTAATGTTAATTGTTGTGAATATTGTGGGGATAACCATGAAAGTATAAATTGTCATTTAGAAAATCCTATTGAAATTAATCATGTAAATTTTGTAGGTAATTTCTACCAAGGCAATAGAAACAACTACCCTTTCTCCAACACTTACAATCCAGGATGGTGAAACCATCTAAACTTTTCATGGAGAGACAATTCAAACACCCAAGGAGGACAACAAAAAGGAATCTATCAACTCCCATCTCAACAACACCAACAATTTCAGTCCTCGAATTTCCAAAAAAATTCTCAATCTCAAACCCAACCTTAATCTCTATCTCATATTGTTTCCTTACTTGAGCAATCTATGATAAAAATGAATGATATTTCTAGTGCTTTAATGCAGGAAACTAAGGCAGAAATTAAAGGTTTAAAGAATCAAGTGGAGCAACTAGCTCAAGCTCAAGTTCCTAATCCGCAAAAGAAACAAAGTGATCTAGAGAGATTAGTAAGTCAACTAGCTGGATTTCAACTAGAAACAAAAGAATAGTTCTCAAGCTTCATGGCACAAACTGAAAGCTTCATGGTCAGAATGGAGAACCAATTCAACAATCAAGCCGGTGCCACTAAAGGACTTGAAACTCAAATAAGCCAACTAACAAACATGTTTCAAAAAGCACAAGAAATTCTCCCAACCAGTACTGGAAAATATCCTAAGAAGGTAATGTCTATTAATTTGCAAGATGGTAAACAACTAAATGATTGGTTTGATGTGCAGCTAGGGCATGTGAGAAAAGTGGAGGATATAGATCACCAAGAAGAGCCAAAAGCCATAGCTAAAAGGGAAAAGGAAACAAAGGGTTTGAATTGTGCAGATGTATCTTTATCTTCCAAGGTTCAAGTTGAGTTATTGAAGGCTCACGTTTCTATGTATATACCTCCTCATGCTATAAGAGCCCTTGGAAGAGAAAAAGAAACAAAAGATGAGATATTGTCTGTAGAGGAGAAAAAAGAAAAGAATTGGAAATACAAGCAACTCCTACCACCACCATTCCCTAATAGGCTTAAGCAGAAGAAATTGGATTTTCAATTTGGCAAATTTCTAGATGTTTTTAAGAAATTACATGTTAATATCCCTTTTGTAGGTGTTTTAGAAAACATGCCAAATTATGCCAGGTTTTTAAAGGAAATTATGAAAAAGAAAAAAAAAACTAGGAGGTCATGAGATGGTAGTTTTGAATGATGAGTATAGTGCCATACTACAACACAAGTTACCACCAAAATTAAAGATCCAGGGGGTTTCTCTATTCCTTGTCATATTGGTGGTATTAAATTTTCTAATGTGTTATGTGATTTAGGAGCTTACATAAATTTAATGCCTTATTCTTGTTTCAGGAAACTTAGACTTGGAAAGGTAAAGCCCACCTCAATTTCTTTACGAATGGTAGACCGTACCATCAAGAAGCCAAGGGGAGTACTTGAAGATGTAATTATCAAAGTTGATAAGTTTTACTTCCCCATGGATTTGTGGTATTAGATATGGATGAGGATGATGATGTGCCTTTAATTTTTTGTAGACCTTTCTTAGCTACTAGTCATGACTTAATAGATAGGCAAGAAAGTAAGCTTACTTTTAGGGTTGGTAATGAAAATGTCACATTTAATATCTACAAATCCACTGCCTATCCAAAAGATGAATGGTGCCATGAGATTGAGGTTTTGGAGTCAAGATTGTTAGAGAAAATTGAGAAAAAGAATAAAGGGTCGCATGGATCATCAATTATTAAAAGTTGCTTTGGAGGTGAAAACAACCAACAAATTGATCCTGGATGAGCTAAACAAGAAAGTCAAGCTAAATAGTTGAAACAAGTGCTTTTTGGGAGGGAACCCAAAGTTTAAAAGTTTTTAATTTCTTTTTAGTTGTTTTGTTTGTGTTTTTTAGGTGTCAAAGAAAAGAAAAACAAAGGAAAGGCATAGGAGGTATAATCGGCAAAAGGGATCTTTATAAGCTTTGAATTTGCATTTCATCAAATGGGAAAGCTTTCTTTAACTTTACTTTTTATTATGTTTATTTTCTCTGTTTTTTAACATAGATGACTATGTTCATCTTAATTTTGGGGTGGTTCTCTTTGTTTGAAGCTTTCTTCTTTAGTTTTTAGTTTTTAGGTTTAGTTTTTAAACTCTTAATTTTGTTTGCTGAAATTGTTTTTTTCGGGTGGCTTTAAATATTTTGATGAGCCTATGATATAAATATGATTGTGAATAAATTGATTCTTAGGTAGTGGAATTGTTTTCTATGTATTCTCTAATGCCTAAGTTAAATTCACATGTTATTACTTTCAAAACCATTTTGAGCACTTTATTAAATATGCATGATTTAGATTGTATTTTGGAGAAGGTTAGCATTAATTTAGAGTGATTATTTTTGAACTCTAGAACTTGAAAAATTATTGCTTGAGGCAAAATCTTAGAGAGATGCATTACTTTGAATATAATTTAGGCCATTTTTGTTTTGAGTTTGAGCCTTTCTAGCATACCTTTGAAATGTTTATCCGTTAGTACCATGTTTGAGCCATTTATTTAGGATGCATAATTGATTGCATATTAGAGACTTTTTGTTCTTTAAACCACATTAACTTACCTTCTTGAGCCTAAGTATATTTTTTCCTACCCTTTACACATTTATTAAAGAGAGCTTATGTTAAAATTGATATATGCTTATAAATTTGTATTTAGTGGAGTAAAGTAGAAAATAATTTAGGGGTGGTTGATGATGGTGAAATTTGGCTATTATATATCTTTGATGTTGAAAAAGAAGTTTGAGCAAGGTATGGAAAATAAAAATTTAGGGGTTAGAAGGAAGAAGAAAAAAAATGAAAAAAAAAAGTTGAAAAAGAAAAAAAATGAAAAAAATGTTGAAATAGAAAAAAAAGGAAAAAAAAAAAAAAAGAAAGAAAGATGTTTTGTGAAGTTTGAAGGAAGGGAAGAAAAAAAGTGTCTTTGAAAGGAGAAAACAAATAGTTTTATAAGCATATTATTCATAAGTTTTATTTCTTTGAATTTTCATTTTCATATCCTTTTCTTTCTTGTAACCTATTACCCTTTCGTCTTTAAATTACAAGCTTATAAAATCTTAATGATTCAAGATAATACATTGATCTACATTAGTGGAGAGTAATTAATTATGTTAAGAATATGGTGGTTCATATCTTTATTTTCAATCTCTATTTAATGTGGCTTTATTCAATTGCATGACATTGAATGTATTATTTGATTCCACACATACACTTGAAAGTAATGATTATGCTTAATAGAAAATAAGGTGTTGAGATGCATCATTACTTGGAAATTATGTTTGAATTAATATGATTGTGCAATAATTGAGGCAACCTCTCGAGGTATTTCGGTATTTTATAGGAACTGAGTTTTTTGATCTTTCTTTGCTAAAGGACTAGCAAAGTTCAATTTGGGGGTATTTGATAGGCATAACAAGTTAATATTTTTATGCTATATTTATATTGGATTTAAACTAGTTTAGAATTAATTGTTAATGAAAAGTACTAAAATATTGTATTTTTCTATTTTCAGTGAAAGAAAGGTAAAAGCTGGAATTTATTGTATTTCTGCTCAATCTTTACTGAGAAAATTATATCTGGAGTTACAATTTTAGGTTTTGTGTGATTCCAATTGAAAATGATTCATGATTCACTAGGCTTCAATTATGTAAAGTTTCATAGCAATTGGATTTGTCATCCAGTACCAGTTTGATTTACAATATCAACATTTGCAACAATTGCGGCAAACTTACACTCTCTTGGGGAAATTGGAATTTTAGTGTCTTCCCAATGTCCAAATTGTATTTTAAAGATATTCCTGGAAAGCTAAAACATAGACCTAACATTTTCAACCAGAATCAATGAATTCAGAGTTCATTTTGTCATCCAAATGGTTCTTGGAATATGTTGATGGACATTGAAGATATAAAAGAAAAGTGTATTTGCCTACTAGGACGACACCTATGCATGGACTACCACATCATCACACTCCAGCCAGGTGTATAATTAGTGCCACATATTGATGCGGAACCCCAAGCTTAAAGAAACTGTGATCCCAACACACAAGATGATATGGAACAAACCCTAGGTAAAAACCTGCCCTATAGCACCTCTAGATAACAATTGTATTTAGTAACACTAATTAGAAGGCAATAATGAAATTGAAATTCACCACAAAGTAAAATACCTTTGATAAGAAGATCAATTCCTAATGCAACAAGTAGAAGAAGAACTATCCTTACTTGGAACACACAAGTCTTGTTGAAAACAAGAATATATTTTATTTAATCAATAATCAAAGTTTTTTTTTACAAGCTAGTAACCTCCCCTTTATATAGAGATTAAAGTTAGGTTAAGAATCAATCTAGAACATAAAATAATTAGGAAAGTAATTCTAAGGCTTAAAACTAACCCTAAATAAAAATAATCCCAAAATATAAATAATTACAAAACTGCCATTATAATCCGAAAATAGCTAAATTACGAAATTGCCATTATAATCCGAAAATAGCTAAAATTACGAAACTGCCATTATAAGATGCTTATTTTTAAAACTACGTCGTTTCGTCTCCGCAATTCTGGAGCATCAATACCACCTTCATCCCTTGCTTGGACATCATTCTTAAATCATCATCTTTTGCTCCAATGGTAGAATATGGCACTATGATGGCTGCATCAATAAATCCAATATAACTTTAATTATAATTCCTTTTCCTAATTATTATTCTAATTAATATAATTAGAATAATCTGACCTCCCATGTTGATCTCCCTTTATATAAAGATTAGGGTTAGATCAATTCTTTTGTAAGGGAGATTTGAGTTTTTAATCAATTGAGAGAATTAATTTTCTTATTGCTCCCAGGAGTGTTCTTGCAAGGTGAGGAATCAATTTCTTCTTCTTGTTGCATTAGGAGTTGAATTCTCTTATCAAAGTAGAAATACTTTGTGGTGATTATTCTTCTCTTTCCCTAGCCTTCTAATCCACGTTTTTAGATACAAGTTATCTAAGAGTTTGGTAGGGCGGGTTCTTGTTTCCAATTACTGTTCAATATTTCTTGTGTGTTTGGGGTTTCAAATTCTTTAATCTTGGGGTTCCGTATCATTCCTAAAGGGATATGAAATATTTCATTATCTTAGTGTGAATGTGAGACCCTAATGACCTTATCAACCTTAGAGCTACTGAGGAAATATAGGAGTTTGTGATTATGATTATATATTATCTCCTATAAGATTAGAATAATATATAGGGTTAGAGAATGACTCTAAGGTTTTTCCTAGGTTAAACCTCTCCTATAAATACTATGCAGCTTGAGCACATCATAACAACCACACCAGCCCACATGGCTGATACATTCACCGCACACCATTCAGCCTTCATGGCTGTAGTTTTGTTCTTCATTCTCACGGCAACAAAGTTAGGTTCTAGGTTTTATTTCAGTTTTCAAGGGTTTTTACATAGAGAAATCCTGCCACACTGAGTCATGATCAAGGGAAAATTCGGCCAGCCTGCAGAAGACTTCCAACCATGCATATGGAGGCATAGTTTGGAAAAGCAAAGAGGATAAGGATTGGAGATCAAATTCAACAGCCATCAACCTTTGGATTTGTTTCTTTGCTTTTAATTTTCTTTGTTATTTAATCTATGTTTTCTCTAGAATATTTGATTGATATTTTTGAGAACATGTGTAACTAACTCTCTATAAAGATTATGATGTAGCCCTATTATGACTATTTAGTGTTTAATGGATATTTGAGTTTAATTCATATTTATTGTTAATATTTCATTGTAGTTCTTAATGCTTCCATGAAAAGGTGGATAGATCAAGTAATATATTGATTTAAGAATAAAGGATATAATATGGATGAGCAATGAAATACATGGTTATTGGAATATTGCATGCCATAGTGACAACTTTGACAAGAACTTATTGGGTTTGCATGTCTTAGGGCTTAAATTTTGGTCTTTAGATTAGAAATAATTAAATACTTTATGCTTGCTAGATTAGAATGCATTGAGGAATCAACCTATGAATAGTGGTGAAGTCATAATCCTTGTTTCATCAAATCTTGAACTTATTGCTTGCTGCCTTTTTCAATTTTAATATTGATTTCTTTTAATTAATGCTTTGTTACTCAAACAAACAACCAACAAAGAATTCTCCTTTTACTTTTATTAATTTAGTTGACAATTGATTTATTTTCGAAATTAGAGATATTATTCCCTGTGGAATCGATATCAGTTTTGTCAAAGAATACCACTTTATTACTTGTTGATTCGTGCACTTGCAAGTTATTAATTTACACTGCAATAGGGTTTTTCTTCAAACAGGTTTTAATGAGGCGAAAGAGTCTGTAGTCTACCTTTTGGTTTGGGTTCCTTTATGTGTTTGTAATTTGATTGTTCTTTTGTGTTTTTTCTTATTCTTAATAAAATTTTGTTTACTTGGTTTTTTTATTTGTAAGGTGCCAACATAGTTGGCATGTCCCCGCTAAGGTCCTTGTAAGTAATATATTTTGATTAAATTAATAATTTAAATTAGATTACTAAATTAAAATTTGATATTACTAGGTTATATGAAGATGGTTTCTTCAATGCTTAGGGGTGACAATTCATGCCATTCGTGTCAATCTGTTTATCTAAAGCGTGTTAAATGGGTTGAACTGTCTAAACTATTTAAATAAATATTATTTATATTATTTTATTACTTTTTACATTATAAGATATATTTTTTTATCATTATTTTAATTTTTTATGCATTAATTTAACTTAATCGTGTCAATTTGGAGTTATGCGGGTCAATTTAAACCAGTCATTTTTTAGTTGTGTTTCATGTCATGATCTAAATTTCCACCCCTTAGGCACATGCACAGTGGCTTTGAGTGTGATTTTCCATTCATCTTCTCTGGTTCTAGGAGCTACATTTTTGGTTGCGTGGGTGCACTACAAAAAAAAACGATGTTTAGTGACGGAAGCAAATTCGTCACAACGTATATTATGTGTGACAGATTCGTCACACAATCAACTAACTGTGACGGTAACTAACCCGTCACAGTGCTTTCGCAATAGCCCCGACACAAATTCTCAACAGTGACCGTTTACTGTTCAGCGTCACAGAAAATGAAGCTTTAGTGACGGCAAAAATCGGTCACTTATATTCCAACCCATTGTAATTTTCAGGCGAGCTGCCGCCGGCAAGGATTAAGTGACGGCTACTCTCCCGTCACAATAATGACGTGTGTGACAGTATAGTGACGGCTAACCGTCACTGTTACTTAAATGGGACGGCCAACTAACCGTGACAATTGGGCGTTTTAGTCACGACTTTGTGACGGATTCCCGTCACAATTGCACAACTGTGACCCCTTAACTGTCACTGTTACTTAATTGTGACGGCAAGATATCCGTGACAAAAGAACAGTTAAGTCACGACTTTGTGACGGATTTCCGTCACAGTTGCCCTTTACTTTGTGTGGCCAACAACACTCTTATGTGACAATTGTGTGACGAGTTTCTGTCACTTATATATATTTGTCACGGTTTGCATCCGTCACGTAAACATTGTTGTTGTGACGGTTTTGTGACGGTTGTTCCGTCACGGATATATAATTGTCGCGGTTTTCTGTCGTCACTTATACATAGTTGTTGTGACGGTTTTGTGACGGTCCTCCGTCACGGATATTTATACACAACATCTAACTTGTCCATTAGGTTGCACAAATTTTTCATTCAAGCACTTCCACCACTCTAGTGCTTGAATTAAAAATTATGTCCTAACATTTGGATAACCCAAAAATAAAAGTTCAGCTAACAAATTTCTATGTAGTTGCATTTTTACACAACATAAACTTGTCACATCATTCTCAAAATATACATAGCTGTTAAATGTCAACACTAATCTGCCCAACTTCAACATATGATACATTTTGTATAACCTATCAGCAATGTGGCATAAATAGAAGTCATGACTCAAAAAAACAAGCTTCTTTGACATCAAAAACTGCATTGCGAAGCTGGAAATACCCTGCACAAATAAGACACCCCTTTTGGTTTTGTTTCTTCAATATTCAAAAATCGTTTATCCTATATCATTATGCTATCTCAATGTCTTTAAGTGCACGGCTAAAATATTGTTGTCGTCACTAACACCTTGCATATAAGTCAGCTATACACCTTCATATATAAACACTTCTTCCACAATCACTTTTACTACTTACATACCATAATTCATTAAATATATACACAGCAGCGAACGTTTCCATAATGTTGCACACATTTTTCATTCAATCACTTCCACCACACTAAAGCTTGAAGGAAACATGCTTATAAAACATTTGGAACACCAAAAACAACAAAAAATCTGCAACCACATTAGCTAGCTAGTTGCATTTCAAAAGGATAACCCAAAAACAACAAAATCAGCAACTAAACAAATTCATCAAATACTTCCAACTATTTATATCTTGAAGGAAACATGCTTCTAAAACATTTGGAACACCAAAAACAACAAAAAATCTACATTCACAGTAGCTAGCTAGTTGCATTTCAATAGGATAACCCAAAAAAACAAAAAATCAGCAACCAAACAAAGTCCATAAATACTTCCACCTATTTATAGCTTGAAGGAAGCATGCTTCTAAAACATTTGGAACACCAAAAACAACAAAAAATCAGCAACCACATTAGCTAGCTAGTTGCATTTCAAAAGGATAACCGAAAAAACAAAAAATCAGCAACCAAACAAATTCCCATAATACTTCTACCACACTAAAGCTTGAAGGAAAAATGCATCTAAACTGTTTGAACACCAAAAACAACAAAAAATCAGCAACCATATTAGCTAGGTAGTTGCATTTCAAAAGGCTAACCCAAAAAACACAAAATCAGCAACCACATTAGCTAGCTAGTTGCATTTCAAAAGGATAACCCAAAATACAAAAAATCAGCAACCAAACAAATTCCATAAATACTTCTACCACACTAAAGCTTGAAGGAAAAATGCATCTAAACTGTTTGAACACCAAAAACAACAAAAAAATCAGCAAACATACTAGCTAGCTAGTTGCATTTCAAAAGGATAACCCAAAAAACAAAAAATCAGCAACCAAACAAATTCCTTAAATACTTCCACCTATTTATAGCTTGAAGGAAACATGCTTCTAAAACATTTGGAACACCAAAATAAACAAAAAATC
The DNA here is from genome assembly GCA_003254975.1 of Ochetophila trinervis. Classification (NCBI taxonomy): domain Eukaryota; kingdom Viridiplantae; phylum Streptophyta; class Magnoliopsida; order Rosales; family Rhamnaceae; genus Ochetophila; species Ochetophila trinervis. The sequence continues at coordinate 122,783 of QANX01006663.1, forward strand.
AGCAACCATATTATATAGATGGTTGCATTTCGACACTAAATCAGTGATAGTCACATCCTTCTTAAACTTGAAAATTGCTATTACATGTCAAAACGTATATTCCCAACTTCAACATTTGATGTATATTCCACAACGTAGCAGCAATGTCTCACAAATATTTTTACCTACTGCCACCACACTAAAGCTTGCAGGAAAAATTCATCTAAACAGTTGGAACACCAAAAAAAACAAAAAAACAGCAACCTTATCCGCTAGCTAGTTGCATTTTGACACTACTTCAACATTCCACAGCATTCTCAAAATTTAAGAGTACATTTAAGTTATCAAAACACATCTTCCCACCTTCAACATTTGATGTTTATTGCTTAACATACAACCAATGTCTCACAGCTAGATTAAACTGAAATATAATTATCAGTCTTCCTAAATATTCAGCAATAAACTTTTGTATAACCCAAAAATAATAAATTCAAAGAGAATGACAATGTACCCAAATGACCCGCTAAGTATCATGGCGAGGCTGACTATCCCACCCAGGTGTCATTGACTCAATATGGCCTTGCAAGGATTTGAGTGTTGCCTCCATCTCAGCCATACGTGCTGCAAGCTGCTGGTTTTGAAGCTTCAATGCTTCATTGCATGCCTTCGTTTCTTGCATCTCCTTTTCAACCGCAGCCGTATCAATTTTTCCTCGCTTTAAATGATGCAATGGGCCAAGTCCCATGCCAACTTGATGGCCACGTTTAGGAGGCAGCACCTTGTCGAATATCTCATCGGTTGTCAACTCTAACCCCTCCTCCGAATCTCGCAGCCTTAGTAACTCCTCCTGCATAAACAGCATCATCCATGTATAAGTACGAATTTCGTATAAGTTTTTTTGGAATTTAAGTTATCGCTGAAATTATATCATTTATATCGTCAATGTGTACATTCATGAACTTCCACAAGACAAGCTAATCAGCTTTACAATCCACTAAATGCTATTAAAAAAATATGTAATCAAATACTTCACTGTATATTCAATAACATCCGTGAAAGTGTTGCAATCCCTCACTAATTATAGCAGCAAATATATTTATATGTATATATATTGTACTATGTTATCTTTCTAAGTATTTATGTTGCAATTTAAACCCATTTATTTTTTATCAAGTTGTTGTACAATTTAAGATACTCACATAAATCGATTTGAACTTCTCATCCACCCATTTCTTCTTGGTTGCGTTGTAGTGGGTGGTATACCACAATGAATAAAATTGGAAACTTGAAGCCACGATGGTCTCGTAGAGCTGTTGCACAAAACAAATGGTCATTAGAACATTGAAACTTATATTGTCGGAAAAGCATAGGGGTTTCGTCAAATATAGTACAAAACCAATAATGCATATGAACCAGCCCAAGTATAATCATCACGATAACCCGACTAAATATAACAAACTTAAGTTGATCGAATTTCATTATTAGGAAAATTTTTGGGCAATAAGAAAAATATGGGATTAGAAGTTTAAGCCAAGTTCAATTCTAACAATAACGACATTTACTAATAAAAATAAAGTAGAAAATAATATTCAAAATAAACTTCTATTGATGGTGCATAGTTCTAAAATTAAATTGTGCCAAATCCTACTTGATATGAAGTTTCTTCTTTTACTTTGACAAACACAAGATTTAAACACAAATTAAAATACATACTCTCAAAAACCATATATATTCAGCAACCATATATATGTACCTCTCATAAAAAATTATGTAAATGCTAGTTGCAAATAAGTAAGAATGCATTTTTCTTCAAGCATAGAATTTGAATAACACAATTTAATATGAGTGCTTAAAAAGTGCATGGATTATATTGCATTGTCACATGTGTATTGTAAGAGTAAAAAATATTCACTTGCAAATAAATACATTTGATACATATGCCAATAAAATATACAAATAACAAAATATACAATTAAAATATAAGCATCCTCCACAAATAAAATATACAAATTTGGCGAGACATATATGAAATACAATTAATCATTACCTAAAACAAAATATACAAATAACAAAAAATGAAGGACAATAAAATTTCTTCAATTTATTTACAAATTAATGGGTTGCAATATTTATTATCATACAACAATTTGCAACATTACTTACAATAAAGGTTTTTTTACCTTGACATATATATTTACTTCAATCGTATATAATTGTTTTCAAGCAATTGGGTTTAAAAAATTTCCAATATAAGCTAAAGTTAAAAGATGATACAACCAAATGTTATTGCCTTAGTTTTAGACACGAATTGTATAATATACATCTTAACACAAATAAAAAATGCATAACACTAATCTGATTTGGACAGTGACATTGTTAAGCTTTATCAAACTAAAAGAAGAAGAAAAGGAAAAAATTTAAAATTCCCACATTACAAAGTGTTGCCTGATCAAACACATGGAAAAGCATCAAAACCCTAATATATGGCCAAAATTGAAGCTGTTAATTGCATTCTCATATGAATGCAACTTACTCACAAACAACTTGGTAAAAGCAATAGGCTATTTCAAAACTCCCTAAACCCTAAACTATATATCTAAAGGATTAAAGATGTTTATATATACATATATATATAAACATAGCTGTTGCACAAAAAACAAATTCCATATTACTCTAAACCCTATATATTAAATCAGCCTCTGATTGCATTTTGGCATGTCCAAATTCAGTTTGCTTGTCTTCTTATACTGCATTGCAATATATAAAATGAATAGAAACCTAACCATGTTTGCCGAAAACAGGGGCCTCAAATACACATTTCGGTTTAGGAGGAAAATCAATTGGAACAACACCATCAGACATCAAACACAGCATTGACCAATGGGTTGCACAAATTATATGCCGAGTAATTCATGCAGCAAAACCCAAAAAAAATAGTACAAATCAGAAGCAAAAAATCACAAAACCGCTGGACTTACCGGTGGAAGAGCGGACTGGATCGACGGCGATTAACTCGGCGCTGGTGTGGGAAATGATCGGTGCTCCTCCGCGAACAGTACGCCGGAGCTGGAAGCTGACAGGGTTGCTAGAACTGCCGCCTGCGTCACTTCATTTTCCCCTCGAAGCCGTCGGTGTTGAAGCTCTCTGTAGCTGCGTAACAGTGGCCGAACACTTGCACAACTTGAGCTCAAAAGCTGGAAAACAGTAGCAAACACACTAAGATTAAAACGCAGCGGTTTGATGGTCAAAGAAAATGCTAAGTCAAGCTAGCTATTTATGAAATGTCAGCAATCAACCACCACATATCCAAAAAACATAGATGATAAGAAACAGATCCGGTGGCAAACAGTGCCACTTAAATGATTTTAGCATCTGTGACGGTTTTTTAACCGTCACAGAAACGTTATTCACTTTTTATTTTTATTTTGGTAGTCATTTAGTGACGGCATTTGTCATTTTTTGTCACTAAATGCAAACAAAATTTCAAAATTTTGTTCCTGCACAGCTGCATGTGTGACGGCCACATATTGGTCACAATTACTGTAAAATGAATCTATAATTGTGACGGAAGTTGAAATTTCTGACACAGAAAACATTGTGTTGTGACGGGTACATTTCCGTCACAATGTTTTCCGTCACTAAACATCGTTTTTTTTTGTAGTGGTTGGTGATAATAATTACCTTAATTCAAATTATTAGTTTAACGTAAAGTGAAAACTAGGGATCTAGAATTTTATTTAAGGATAAATGCATTTTAGTACATTATAGTTTGATAAACTTGCACATTAAGCCTTCAAGTTTCAAATGTATCACATTAAGCCTTTAATTTACATTTTATGTCACATTAGACTTTCAAGTTTCAAGTGTATCACATTAAGACTTCAATTTATATTCTATGGCACATTAAGCCTTCAAATTTCAAGTGTACCATATTAATCTTCCAATTTATATTTTATGTCATAATAAAGGGTATATAATGATATTTTAATGTGGCCCAATTTATTGTGGCATAAAATATAACTAAGAAAATTAATGTGATATACTTGAAATTTGAAAGTCTAATTTGGCAGAAAATGTAATTGAAAGTTTAATGTGATATACTTGAAACTTGAAGGCCTAATATGACATAAAATGTAAATTAGAAACTTAATGTGTTACATTTGAAATTTGAAGGTCTAATGTACACTTTTATCAAACTACAGGATACTAAAATGTATTTATCCCTTTTATTCAAACCTTTATCTTCAATTCTCCAAATTAATTAATAATTGTTGAACCACTTAAACTTTATAACATAAATAGTATTCATAAAGCATCAAACTTTCATATATCATGCGTCAAAAATAATAAAATTGGCGTATTTCTAAATATTTAGCAATATTCTTGATTTTTTTAGGGGGTAAAATTGCCAAGTTTTTTATTTTATATCATAAAGGGCGTGTTTGGTATGCTGGAGAGGGGGACCGGATTGGATTGACAAATCCAGTCTTCTCCCTTATCCGACGTTTGACGATCGTCGGACTAGGATTTGAGAAATCTTTTTGCCGAATCCGGTTACTTGACTTAAGCTTTCGGTCAAATCTTCCTCGCAGATACCATATTAGACGAAGTGGAATCGGATAACCTTAAATCGACCAAAGCTCCCCCTCTCCAGTCAACGCATCCTCAACTCGACCAAAGCTCACCCTCTCTAGCCGATGCGTCCTTAACTCGACCAAGCTCTTCTCCCCTGTCCTTTCCAACAGATCGACGACGTTCCGAGTCCAAGCTGCTCCCCGCCATTTTGAAGGAACCCAGTCGTCGATCGAGCTGCTAAGGCAGCTGTCTGGCAATTAAGTTGTCGATCGAGCTGCTCCCCACCGTTTTGAAGGAACCCAGTCGTCGATCGAGCTACTCCCCCGTGTTTATCCTTGAGGTTAGTAGTTTCGGATTTTGAATCTCTAGAAACTGATTTTGCTGGATTTTTGCTAGATTTTTTGCTGGATTTTTGCTTGTTTTGTAAACTGGATGGCATAGATGGTTTGATGTTCTGTAAACTGGATATCGAAGATGGATTTGTGCTTGTTTTGTAAACTAGATTTTTGCTGGACATTTTGCTGGATTTTGGTGTGAATTTTTTGATGGATTGTTGCTGAATTTTGGTGTGAAGTTTTTGTATACGGTGCCTTGGTGTGTATTGATGGAAAAGATAAAAAAATTATTGGTGAGATTGTAAACGGTGCCTTGGTGTGTATTGATGCAATTCTGTGGAGGGAAGGGACATCTTCACTTCCTGTGTTCATAAGTTATCAAATTCTGACTACCACTTCAAACATGATTTATTATGAATACTTCAAGCCTACTTTATGAATAGATGGAATGATGCTTGCTTATTTGAACTAAAATTGAGTTCTTATTACATGTATGTATAAGAGTTGCAGAGGATTCGAAATTAACAAAAAACTTTTCTGCGACTTGATTTGCTAAAATCTCACTTTGTAAAATGTGACAAAGTTCAATTTCTGTGGGTGAGTTTGCTTTCTATTTTGTTTCGAAGAGTACCCTATTTCAATATAAATAAAATAAAATAAAAAAGGAAAAGAAGATGCCCGTTGCAAAGGTGCACACATCATCTTTTATTTATCTGTCCTAAAATCAAAGATTAGAGCAACAATAATCCCTTCATGTCATCAATTGCATTACAGCAGAATGGCTAACTAAGTCAAAGTTAATAATACTTGTATTCATTGTTATGTGCATTAAAAAATATTACATGTATGTATGCAAATATGATGTTTTGTTTTTTTTTTTGTTATTGTGCCTTATATTGTTTAGAACCTAAATTAATTAATAAAATACTTTTTTTAGGGTTATATAAATGGATGAGCAACAAAGGAAAACTTTATTTTGGATTATTGCAAAAAGGATGCATTTGGAAAAGATATTCAGGATAAAGGTGCATGTAATGATGATCTATATTTGGATGCACAAGCATTTGGAAACAAAGGCGCTTAAGAATCGAGCATTCACTAGACATGAAACTCGACTGAGTATTTTAGATAATATTATAGGTCACCTATTAAAATCTCCAGAACCAGTACCTGCTAACTGTACCGATGATAGATGTAAATTTTTTAAGGTATATTTATACATTTTCATTTTTTGTTATGTTACTATATAAATAAATGTAATACGACTTACAATATTTATTATAATCAACTATATAGAATTGTTTGGGAGCATTAGACGGAACCTTCATGAAGGTTCATGTGGTTGATATTGACAAGCCTAGATATCGAACACGAAAAGGAGAGCTTGCTACTAACGTATTAGGTGTTTGTGATCGAAATATGATGTTTGTATTCGTATTACCTGGGTGGGAAGGTTCAGCTTCTGACTCTAGAGTTCTCAGAGATGCACTTAATAGACCAACTGGGTTAAGAGTTCCAACTGGTAAGAACAAATTGTGATGGTCTACGTTAAAACTGCTTTTATTAAAAATTAGTTTTGTGAGATAGAATCATAAATTAATTATTATTTATTCATGTTAGGTTATTATTATCTTGTCGATGCCGAATACACAAATGGTGAAGGTTTTCTTGCACCATTTAGAAGGACACGTTATTACCTTTCAAAGTGGAGAGTTGGTGGTGCACCACAAAATCGAGAGGAATACTTTAACATGAAGCATGCATCTGCACGTAATGTAATTGAGATGTGCTTTTGATTACTTAAAAAGCGTTGGGTCATATTAAGGAGTCCATCTTTTTATCCAATCCAAACACAAGGGAGAATAATCACTGCATGTTGTCTTCTACATAATCTTATTAGGAGAGAAATGTCAAGTGATCCAATTGAACTCAATGTAGATGAAATGCAAAGTGTCGAACCGATGATAGTAGGCAATGATCCGATCGGATCTATTGAGGCATCCAATGAATAGACTGAGTGGAGGGATAATTTAGCTACACCAATGTACGCTGAATGGAAGGCAAATAGGAATGATTAAAACTATTTATGATTTTTATTTGCTACGGAATTTGAACTTTATATTAAAATGGATGTTGTATTTTGAATATTTTAGTTGGATTGAATAAACTGCTACTTGTATGTTTTTGTATTAATTACATGCCAAATTAAATTTGTAATTTGGTTTTTGCCTTTTATTGTGAAGCTGGTTGAATATGCAAAGTGCGAGCAGCAGCCATGCCAATCCATGATCAAGGAAGTTTAATAGGTGTGTGTGGCGTAAGCTGAAAGAGGATACACTGCTGAATATTATTAATAATGCAGTGGCTTAGGGGTATAGAACTGAGAATGGTACCTTCAAACCTGGCACATACAATTATATTGAAAAATCTTTAGCCAATTTATGTTTAGGATGCGATTTGAAAGCCAATCCACACATCAAATCGAAAATGAAAAAGTGGAAAAAAGGTTACGGAATCGTGTTCAACATGTTAAATAAGAGTGGATTTGGATGGAACGACATAAAGAAGTGTATTGAAGTCGACAGTGATGATGTTTGGGAGGACTATGTTCAGGTTAGAATAAAAAAACTTGTAGCCAATTTATTTGTCAATGTTGATGTTACAAGTTTATTCTAATCACTGAACTTTATCTAATTATATAGATTAACAAAGATGCTGATGGATGGAGGGATAAACTATTTCCCTTGTATGAAAGGTTGGCCAATATATTTGGATTGGATCGTGCGACCGGCCTAAATGTTGAAACTCCTGCTGACATGGCTGCAGTTCCAACTAACATTGGAGAAGATGAGGAGGATTCTCCAATGTCAGTTGGCCAAAAATCACAGTCCCGGCCGACCACTCATAAAAAGAGAACTAGACCATCTGATGTAGTAGGTAGTGGATTGGAACGCATTGCTGAATCGCTGGACAAAATGATGGGTGAATTTAGGGAACAATGGAATTAACTAGCTAATTCTTTATGTCCTAAACTTACTCCCGAACAGCTGGAATTTTTGCGTGCAGAACTTAGGAGGCTCGGGAATAGAATTAAGGCCATAAATATTTTTTGTAAGAAGATATACAAGTTTCATGCGTTTATTGGGTTAGATGATGAAAAAAAATTGAGTTTATTCATGAGTTGATCGGTGGTTCATCCACTAGTTCGTAGATTTATTATGTATTTTTAAATGTCATTTTAGGGTTAGTTGTATGAATTGTTTATGTTTATGTTAGACGCTTTATGTTATTAAGCATTAGTTGTATGGATTGTTTTACTTTATGTTATTTTATAGATATGAACAATATTAATGACAAGTGTGTTATGTTTATTTATTTTATAATGTTTCTAATATTTTTATTATTTATATCGTAGAAATTATACTAATATATTTTGTTTATATGTAGATATTAATAATGGCAGATCAAAAAATATACATTGTGTTCAAAGGAAGACAGCCAAAGATTTATGACTCATGGGCAAAATGTCAAGAACAAATTCATGGATTCAAAGGCAACTTGTACAAATCATATCGTTAATAGATGAAGCAGAAATAGCTTATGTTTCACACATTGAAAGGACTTTTAAACAAAAAAAATAATAATAATAAATGCTCTATAGTAGAAATGGAGATTAATTACCCTATACCTAATTATCGAAGCATAAATTGATGATCGTTTTTCATCGGTTTAATTGTTGGTTACACAGTTGGAGTTGTTGTTATGAGTATACTAGCACATGTGTATTAGGTTAATCTGTATTTTATTTTTTCAATTTTAGTAGTTGTTTGTGTTATTGAAAACAATTATGACATATTTGTATTAAATTATGTTTAATATTTTCTTAAATGACATAATATTATGTTTTATTAAATTTATAATTAGAAAAATATTACAATATATTTTATATATCATGTTTATTTAAATTAATAATTAAAATTACATTTTCTACTATAATCTAAAAAATATAAAATATATTAAAGAATTGATTTTTATCCAGTCCAGTCCAAGGCTATACCAAACACAGTATATTAAATTCTGTGTTCTAATCCGGTCCTGCACCAAACGGAGGATAAGATTTGAGAAATCTAGTTCTGCATTATCCAGTCCGATCCAATCCTATTAACTATATCTGATCCAGTCCGATCTTGCGTACCAAACGGACTCAAAATTTTTTTGATTTGGACAAAATAAACAGATGCTATACGATAGCACATACGTTTGGTTCAAGGAAAAGATGTAAGAATAGAATGACTAATATGATTTTTTTATTTTTATTTTCAAAAAAAAATTTGAGGCATGTTTGGTTTACAAATAATTATTTCTATTAAAACTGAAATAACTATTATTAGGAATAAGAACAAAAAAAAAAAAAAAAAGAATAATAACTCATTTTGATATGTTTGGTAAAAGTATTGAATTGTATTCAAAATTTAGTCTTTACAAATAATTTTTTAAAATAAAAATTCAAATTTGGTCCAAATTAATAAAAAGTCAATTTTTATATTTTATTTCTGCATTTTTGCAAATATGATAATGATATATTTAAATCTTATCTAGAATACAATATGAGAATAGAAATTATGAGGTTTTTTTTTTTTTTAACAATAATAGTTATTCCTTAAAATGATGGCTTATTTATTCATTTGGAATAACTATTCCTTAATTTAAAAATGCCTCATAGGAAAAAATAATATTCAGGAATGACTATTCTATTCTTGCATTCATTTCGCTTACCAAACATGTAGGTTTTTGAATTTTGGAATATCTATTCCATAGAAATATATATGCATCATTTTGAAGGAAAAACTATTGATCATTTAAAAAATCTCAGAATTATTAGTCCTATATTCTAGTATATAAATTTTAATAATATCTTTTTCATATATTTAAAAATTTAATTTAGATGGATTATCATATAGTTAAAATACATAGTATAAAATATAAAATTAAGCTTTCAATAAATATTTACCAAATTTGTCTGAAAAAAAAATAATTTTTAAAGGTTGGACATGACTCTAATTCAATATTATTACCAAAAATATAAATATGAATCACTATTCATTTTCTATCTTTTTTATTCTCATGAATAGTTATTCATATTTTATTAAGAATAGTTATTCATTTTTCTATATCAAATGTACCCTACCTACGTATATAAATATAATAAAAACGCTGTTGCGGGAGAAAAAAATAATAAAATTGCAATCATATTAATTATTGATTTTTTTTTTTGGTAAATACATATTTATTATTGATAGGTAAAAAGAACTCTGCTAAATTAATGTTTATAACAAGTGAAAGTGACGAGGTCTTAAAAAAAAAAATGAAATGATGTGATGTAGAGGTATATAAAAATCTGACAATCTGACCCAATCTGGTTGATCCAACCGAATCTAATTTATTGAAAAATCTGAATTTTTAAGTTAGGTTGGATGGCAAAAAAACCTGATTAATCCGACCCAACCCGTATATATTAAAAAAAATAAAAAATCCTCCCCCTCCTTTCTCTCTCTCTCAATTTTACATTTGTGATTTTGAGTTCCTAGTTCAATTACTATATTATATTTTAATTTTTCATTTATGATTTTTGTTTATTCTACTTAAAATATAGGTAAATTTGTGATTAATTTATTTATTTTTTCAAAAAATGTGCATGCTCTGCTAATGTTTTTTACTTTTGAAATGCATGCCATTGATATCATAAAGCAATTTGTTTTTCTTGTTAAACTCATAATTAAAAGGAAGTGAGTGAAAAAATGAATGAATAAATTTTTTTTCAATTTGGACAACCTATAAATAATGCCTCATTAATAGATATATAAAAAATCTAATAAGAATTTGATGTCTCGAGTATTCGTTTTTATACTAAAATGTTGCAACCAATCCAATACGGAGAATCTAAAAATGATATTGCTTTCTTGCAACTTTTATGTGACCTGAACAAAGAAATATATACTAATGTTTAATCAATTTTATTTACTATGACGGGATAATTAATTTTATTTATTTAATCAAATTAATGATGTTTAATATATATTATTTTTAATCAGTTGAATATGGATTGTTTTTGTAGTTTTTTGCATTATAATAGTTCATGCAATTTATTTTTGCAAAAATAAAGAAGAATGGAGTTAAGTTATTGACTAAAATTTAATTTATTAAAAAATTAATTTTGACTAAATTAAAGATAAATTAACCCGATCAACCAGACCAACCCAACCCGCATCTATAGGTTGAATTGGGTTTGTTACTCTATTGGGTTGAGGTGGGTTACAATCTAAAAAATCCGTGCTTTATGAGTTGGGTTGATTTTTTTTAAAAATCCGGCCAATCCAACCCGTGTACATTCTTATATATATCATTGCATATTACTCTTGCATTTAGAATTTCATTGCAATTATTCTTTACAATTGACCATGATCATGCAAGGTGTTTCAAGCGCTAGCTTGCTATTGTGATGTATTGTTTTATATTTAATTATATTTATTTTTAAAGTATTCGTATATTTATATTTAGACTATATTAATTTTTTTAACTAATAAAATAATAACATGTCACATTGCCACAACATTTTGGTAGACTTTTTTTATACCCTAGCATTACTCTTACTGATTCATATATTTATTTAAAAACAATATTATTCATCACAATTGGTAGGCATGTTAACATATTGTGTTGAATCGTGTTCGTGTCAAATTTTTTTAATCATAAATCCAACCCGTTAAGCTTTTGTGTTGAACCGTATTCTTATCGTATTGTATCATTTTTATTCATATTTACTAGGCCCATACATGTTCAAATGATAAACTAAACATCTCCAAAAAAATAAAATAAATAAAGCATCCACATACTAAATTTCATATGATTAATAATTGTCAGTTCAAAATATTCAAAATATTACAAACTAAAAGCTTGTTAAATATATTTGTAAAGAAAAAAACATGTATTACTCTTGTCAATTTAAAAATATTCAAACTAATATAAACCAAACCAAAAATTTTCAAACATAAACAATAAAAAAAAATAGAATCTAAAACAAGATATCGATATATTAATAGATATAAAATTATCACTTTCTAATTAAACGAGATATGAATCTCTTAATTTTCTTAAGAAAAAAAATTAAACCATGTAAAAGTTAGCTACAAAAAAATAACTAAGTTAATAATTTTATTATCGTGTTATTGTGTCTAATCCGTTCTAATATATTTTTATTATCGTGTTTTATCGAATAACCATGATATTAACCCTATCAGATATCACATATTCAAATTCACAAATTATCATATTGTATAACATTTTGCCAGGCCTAACATTTGGTGATGGTCATGTAAGATTCATTTTCATTTGGCAATTTAAATGGCTGCTAAAACAAGTTCACTTTATATGCAAGGATACTAATTTTCTCAATATTAGAAGAGGAATACATGGTGAAGGAGATAGAAGCTCAAGTAAAAAATCGACTACTGAGTAGGGATTGAATCCCTTTGGAGAGATATAACCAAGGAATTCACACATGTTATGCTAATAATATCATCATTCATTGTATGGACTTATTTGGTATGCAATATTGTATTAGTTTATATTTATTATCTCTATTGTATGAGCATGTCTTGTATTATCATTATATAGTATTTGATGCATAATTGTAATGAATATGTATAAATTATACCGTGTTTAGTCTAGAGGTGTATTGTATTATTTTTTAGAAAGAAAAATATTATTTCAAAATTAAATAAATTGATGATGTTATTAATTATGTATTCTTTTATAATTTAGATGAAAAATTATACTTCAAAAATGAAATATAAAAAGTAATTAACAAAAGTTTGAATTAAAAAATAATTGATGATTATTGTTAGTCTTTTATCCATGATTAAATTAATATATAAACTATACAAATATAAAAAAAAAATTAAAAAATAAGTATTACAAAGTTAGCAATAAAAAAATTTTGGAATTTTTTTTTCATGATTAAAAAATATATAGGAGAAAAAAAAATTAGATGGAAATTTTTTTCCATGATTAATAAATATATTGGAGGAGATTTCTTTTTTCATGACAAAAAAAAGTACTTTAGGATGAATTAAAATATTTTAAATAAAAAAAATGTTTTACATCATTTTTTTTTTCTAATATTTTGAATAATAGGTAAAAAAACATAATAATTTTAGGGGTTACGTGATCCATTTTAAAAAATCTATCAAAATTAACCAGAATTGATCTATTGCAATTTTAAAAAATATAAATAATATTAAATATTTAAATTAATTATAGCACTTCCAAATGAAAAATAAAATAAAATTATAAAAGATAATAAAGAGTATTTAATCCTATAATTGTTAGTTATTGGTGAGTGTGAACTGGATTTTGGTCTACCTTCATCGCTAGCTAAGTTGTTTCAGGCAAAATACATATATATATATATATATATATATATATATATATATATAATTTTCTCTATTCAGAAATTTTTGAATTTATTAAATCATAAATTATTACATGGTAAATGTAAAATCAAGCAAATTGGAAAGTCTCCGGATTGTGCAAGTAGTAGAAGGGCCTCAACTGGCCAGGGGTTTCTCTTCGTTGACTACGACTTTCCAACCGAGTAGTGGGAGAGCATGAGAGTGTTTTGGACGTGAAGGTAGATTATTAGAGCAATTTTAATGATTTTTATTTTTTAAAAATTATTGCTACATAAAATAAATAGATAGTTTAATTTAAATATATTTATTTTTATTAATTTTGGTTAATTTATAGATTAGTTTTAGTTTGTTTTGAACACAATTATTGAAAATAACTTTTAAATAGACATTGTTTACTAAATAGATATTGTACCAAATAAGCAGAAAGACTTATATTTATTTATTTATTTATTTATTTATTATCTTTTTTCATTTAAACCCTTCAGAAATATAAAGAGAAAAATAAAATGATGATCAAGCTATATATCATGGAGCTATTACCAAAAAAAAAGAAGAAGCTATATATCATGGAGCAGTTCAGCCTCCTCTTTTTTTTTTTTTTTTAAATTATTTATTTATTTATTTATTATCTTTTTTCATTCAAGCTCTTCAGAAATATAAAGATATTACTTTTTAGTTGATTTTAATTTTTAGTTCATTGTAATGGCATGAAAAATTTGGAAATTATTATTATTATTAAATCATTCAAATTGGAAAAAGGAAAAAAACTTTTTGACTAACGGTGGTTAACACGGTCCAATTTATTGTAATTTAAGCTTTGAAGTTTGAATTTATTGCAGTTTAAGCCTTTTAATTTTAGAACTTTGCTATTGTCAAAAAATATATAATAAAAAAAAGTTTTAAAAATTTGCATTTAATATGTTCTAAAATAGTCCACACATGAACATAGTTTGTCAAAGAAATTTAACTGGACTAAAACACAACAGATTAAAATTTGAGAGTTTAAATTGCAAAAGGTCCAAAATTTAATTTCCCAAAACTAGAGATATTTTAAAATGCAATTAATCTTAATTATGATGATGATGATGATGAATTATTGGTGAGTGAACTGGGTTTTGGTCTACGTCCATCGCTAGCTAATTTGTATTGGTTATATTAAAATTCTCTGCTGTTTAATATTTAATATAAGCAATAGCACTGGGCCCAATTTTCATCAGTGCCTTTGTTTGGGTCTATATGTCGCCATTAGTTGATTTATATGTTAAAAAAAGATGCTTCTCATCGTTTTTGTAACAATAATATGTTCATAAAGCCTTGAAACTATAATAATCTTCCTCATTGAAGAGGTACATATGGCGGCGAAGGAGAAGAAAGCTCAAGTCAAAGTCAGAGTTGGGATTGAATCCCTGTGGAGAACCATGACCAAAGATTTTACACTTGTTATGCCAAAAATAGCACCCAACGTCGTGGAAAGTGTGGAGCTGATTGAAGGTGATGGTGGCCTTGGCTCTGTCTTTCTCTTCCATCTTGGCGTTGGTTAGTCCATTAATCATTTGCTCCTATTTTTTTAATAGAACAAAAATTTATGTTCTCCTTTTGGTGTTTGCATAAGCTCATGGTAAGTGGTTGGATTTGGATAAATAATTTTCATCATCAAGAATGAATGTTTTGAGTTTGATAAATGTTGGAATTAATTTGCTTAATTATGAAATTAACAAACTGTTTGATATATATTTATAGGAACAAGCAAAAATCTACAGAAGGAAAAGATTGTGGAACTAGATGAGTCTGCGTACAGATTTGGTTTCCAAGTGGTAGAAGGGCCTGCGCTGACTCGCGGGAGTTTCTCTACACTGACGACCACTTTCCAAGTGAGCGGTGTGGGAGAGAAAGAGAGTCTTGTGGATGTGAATGTGGTTTATCAGACTGACAGACAAGATCAAGATGTCATTCAACAGATGGTGATTCAGCCACCTCTGAATTTCATTCAAGGCCTAGAGAAACTTCTGTTAGCAACTACTTGCTGAATGAGATCCATCTCATTCATTGTTATATATATTTCATAAGATCCTTTTGGATTTATATGTGCTTGATTTGTAAAATAACAGTAACTATTCTCTAGCCCTCTTGACATGAAAATTATGACCGAAATCTTGAAGACAAATACCATATTGAATTACCATGATTCTACAAAAATTGATACTATATATGTATATATTATCTGTTACACAATATAATTAATATGAAGGATGATGCAGGCCAAGCCAAATAATTATTGGCTGGCCTAATTTGGGATTAGCTAGCGACTGGACCATTCCAAAATAATTTCCTTTTAATTTTTTCCTCAATGAAGGTGTATATGCCACACAGATTGAGAAAATAACTTTCAGTCAATAACCCTTTATTAACTACTTTAGATCCGTTTTCAATAAGCAAATTAAAGCACATCACAGAAACTATTGTTGTCCTGGCTAGAGAAGCTTTGGTATAAATATGTGAAGGCAAAGAGGTATCTAATTGTACCACTTTGTCCCTTCTAATGAAATGATGCTCCACCAATTTGTATTGGCACGTGCCCTGCACATGACTTCATCAATCACAAGCTCACAGCAGATTCTCCAAACCAATTCAGCTATCCACCTCAGCATTCTTTGATTGGTAAAGCCTTTTAAAGATTCTGGTGTAACTTTTTTATTTTTTATTTATTTTTTTAAAATTTGTTAGTTTGTTAGTTGTTGTTATTCTGATTCTGTTATATGATAAAAGACAAAAACTTTTATTCTTTCGATTATCAAAATACAAGAAGATCAAAATCAAAGTTTTTCATCATTTTGTTCTCATTTCTTTCACTTCTTGATTGTTCTACATTTTTCTTACTTGTTCTTTAGCTTTTTCTATCAGAATTCAGTCTTTTCCATCATACAGTCTTTCAACTTTATGGTTAACTAAAACCAATATATATTTTCAGGAGACCAGAAAAAACAAAAGTTCAACCATATACCAATCTTCAAAATATCTCTCTTTGAAATTTTATAGTAAGTTTGAGAATCAGCCATGATGAATGAAGTTAAAACGCATGCAATTGTACATGTAGAGATTGATGCCTTGTGGAAAGCTCTGGCCAAAGATATGAGATTTGTTATTCCAAAAATAATTCCAAATTTAGTGAAGTCTGTGGAAATCATAGAAGGTGATGGAGGCATTGGTACAGTCTTCCTCTTCAGTTTCAGCTCCGGTAAGTCTCATCTCTAAGGATGATTTCGATCCCATATCAGGTTCTTCTTTATACCATTATATTTTCTTTGTCATTAAAACAATATATATAGCTTAACAAACCGAAAGAAGAGATGTTTAAAGTCCTTTAGAGCAGCCTTTTGATTCTGTTCGGAATAACTGATCCAGCATTAGCATGGTTAGTATTCCTCTAGTGAGATTCAAGTCAGAATGACCTTGACTTTTTTAAAATCAAGTGTCAAATTCTTGAGCGTTGATATTTTGCATTTGGGTCAGGCGTTACCATTTTTTCAGTCCCAGTGATGAAATTAATAGTCAAGATGTCAAAGTCGTTCTGATATGAGACTGAGTATTCCTCTGTTCGAAAAAAACAGAAAGTTCATGTTAGAATTGAAAGTTTTTGATTTGGAACAAATGGCAGATGTACAAATGATGAGTTACCAGAAAGAAAAGATTGTGGAGCTGGATGAGTCTGTGCATCAAATTGGGATTCAAGTCATAGAAGGAGGCCATTTGAATCATGCGTTTTCTTTCTACCAAACAACTTTTCAACTCACAGCAATCGAAGAGCACAAGACTGAAGTCAATGTCAAGGTCCTGTATGAGTCTGCAATGGAAGAAAGCACCATGCCATCCAAGACAACAGCATCTGCTCTGGCTTACATTACCAGCTTAGAAAATTATTTGCTGCATGGTGCTTCCTAAAAATAAATTTAAGCTGTAAGGTCTTGGCAAATGGCGATCCAATATATTAAGCCATTCCTGTTTTTCTTTTTTAATCTCTATGGTATGAAATAAATTTAAGTTATATACTTATTGATATATCATTTCATTATGTATGTGGTAAAAAGCTTAAACACCAAACAAACTATTGTTTCATTATTTTATTATAATTTTATATTCAAACTTAGAATTGCATTGATTGACAACTTACTCTTAGGAACACATAGTTATTACAAGGAGAAACAAGAAATAGATAAGCTTTAAGTAGCTGAAACACACAGAAAAAAAAATGCTTATTTTTTTCTGCAGCAGATTAAAAGCTTCATTATTCACTTAATTAGCTAGCAGACCACAAGTAGTAGTTGTGGTTTCTCATTTCTTTCAAACAATCCCATATCCTTCAGAGTAGCCTCGGGTGCAGTCAAGCAAGTCATACTCTTTCACTGTTGGAGTAATTTCCTTCTGGGATATTATACCTTCCTTGGTGAACAAGCAAGACCCACAATCTGGAGCCAGAAGAGAAGTGGTTCTGTATTTGTCTTCACCCCCTAAAACCGGCATTGCCACACCGGGTTTTGCAGGGTTCTCGAAGTCTGGCCTGCAAGTCCTTCCTAGAACTCCCTCAACTTTTGGTGACAGAGAAAAGAACCTGAATTGGACCTCCAAATGAGCAAAGCAGTCATCAGAAGGAACCTGATAGTTATGAACTCTGTCATCTTCTTTGGTCACCGGTACAACATTCACCAAAATCTCTGCGGTATCTTTCAATGATATGACAACGCTGTTCTTGCTCGATATTCTCTCGACTTTGATGTCTTTGCCCCGGTGAATACCAAATGGAGAGATGGTATGACCTTGTCTTCACCATTGTAAGTGAACTTCAAATGGTCAATTTGGGTATCCCATTTTGCTACCTTGGTTGCTTCCACCCTGAAACTTTGAGAGTTGAGAAGGATTCCCAAGGCTTGAATCCAAGTGTAGTCACGGGTTCGGCCTGCAGGTCTGTGGCCGATGAAACGGCCATTGATTTGGAGGTTGAGATCAGAGACTAAGCTGAAATGCTCATTGCTTTTTCCATGGAAATATAAAACAACTCCATCACTCATAGCAGGCTGATCCAGGGCTGTTGCAGTTTGGTTTGCGATCTGAAAAAAAAAAAAAAGAATCAAAACAATCACTAGACCTTCATTAAACTCATTGTCAATTGAATGTATATAATCTAATTCCAATCTACCCCTCAGAAACTTTGTTGCTTTTATATGGTATTAGAGTCTCATCAAGCTCTGATACTGTATTAAAATGGCTAGTAGAAAGTGGGTCTAACAATGTATTATCAAACTTATTTTTCATCAAAATAAAGTAAAGAAAAAAAAGACAGTAACAATGAGAAAATGAAAATGTAAAAGAAAAGAAAAAAAGTTGTTATAAAAGGTTATGTTTGATCGTATGAAAAGTATATAATCTAATTTCAGTCTACTTTTCAAAAAATTTGTTGTTTTATATGGTATCAGAGTCTCATCAAAACTCTGATACTATATTAAAGTACAATCTATCTCAAAAACTATAACTATAGCTAGTAGAAAGCAGACCTAGCAATGTATTATCAAATTTATTTTCCATTAAAAAAAAGGAAAGAAAGAAAAGACAGTAACAATGAAAAAATGAAAATGTAAAAGAAAAGAAAAAGGTTGTTATAAAGGGTTACGTTTGCATTGGGCCTCGCAATGGGGTGAATCACAATCGATGTAGCAAACTTTGGCGTTGGGGTCTTCTGAGTAACTGGTAGGGCATTCATAAGGGCATGTCACATTCTTGCCATAGCATCGGCTGTACCTGTTGTTACAGTAGAGAGAGGTATATGCATTTGCTTGAGTTGTTACACTACAAACAAAGACTAGGACAATAATCAATGTGGAAATTATGCTTCTCAACGCCTCCATACTTAATTAACTTTAATTGACACGAGAAATCAAGTTTTTCCTTGAGCTATTTATAGAATTAGCAATTGGCACATTTGCTGTGTTTTTACTTTTTGCAATTAATCTTTAGCTGAAATTTGACGTATGAACATGGGCCTAGTTGGCTTTTCTGCATAAATGGGCCATGTGCTATAAATATAATATATGTATATATTATGTCTATTTATTATGGACATGAAAGTTGATCATTGATTTCTTCGAGTGCAAACTTTGCTAACTTTTTTTGCTTGCAGATGATACTTGAGGATTCTGTTAATTGGGGTATTCAGATATTAGCTATTTTTATTGTATTTTATGTATATGATATGATGAAGGAAGATTAGGCAGTGGATTGCCTATAGAGTTGACCACATAGAACATAAGATGGAAATAATTAAATATAATTTGTGGGCTAAGCAATACTTTGTGGAGTTGAATTGTTTCCTTGTATGTCACCTGAAGTCTTGGGTGCCCTGTACATTGCCAACAAAATCAACTTTTTAGTCACTTTGCTGTGGTTTTAGACTTGGTCAATGCTTCGAGGGTTGCAAAGTTGAGAATAAAAGCATCATGGCTGGTGAACATATTTTAATTATTTTGTTACCGAAGGATATAGTAGAGAAAATATATCATGCATTTGAAATCATTTCTTCAATTAAAAATATAACCTACAACAATAATTTCAATAGTATTTTTGAAAAAAAAATATTGGTCATGTTTGGCATAATTTTTGAAAAGCTAAAAACAACTTTTAAAGTTTAAAAACTGCCTATGAAAATGTTTAAATAATTTTTTAAAAGTGTTTCTGATCTTCAAAAAATTTTTTTATCAAAGTCAATGGAAATTAACTTTTCCAAATAGTATTTTTTAAAAAGCAAAAAAAAAAACAAAAAATAAAAACTATGTCAAACAGGGCCATAATTAGCATAATAATTCATTGATGTATAATTGTTCAATATATGGTTTCAATATAATGAACTTTCAATTAATATTGACTTTGCAATGGGATGAGCAAATGTTATGCATTGGAAGAGGAGATTCACTTCCGTTTGACATGACTTTTGCTTCTATATTTGAACAGTAAAAGAAGAGAAAAAAAAGTCATAACTTTTAAATTGGTGTTTGGAAACTATTTTTTGAAATGGCTTTTATTTCAGAAAAGTTTTTTTTTTTTCCTGTTTACAATTAGAACATTTAACATAATCATGCACAGTAAAAAATTTCAAAATTCAAAATAACAATTGTTCTTTAATATCCTCCATAAACATTGAACAGTTGTTCTCCTCTTAACAACTTTAAACGACTCTAAAGTAAAGCAGATTTAACATCTTGATTCTCCTAGCTCACTTATCAATACTAAACTTTGGTTCTTACGTATATTCTCTTTTTTTCATATTGCAGTTCCACCAAATTGCATTAAGTTTCTCTTATAACCAGGTTCTTATTATCATTATGATTAGGAAATAATCCCTTTCAGGTTAAAAAAAAGTATAATTCGTCAATTTTTCATCAGATAGTAACAAAAAATAAACACTTAACACAAATAAAATAAACGGGATTGGTTTCCACTTCCAAGACCAACCAAACTTGCCTTAAAATGACATGAAAAAAACCCAAAAAAGGAAAAAGCAAAATTCTCTCTTAAACTTAAGCGGAGTAAAATACTTATGAAATATTACTAATTTCACATAACCACTCTCGTTTTGTGCATAAATCTTAAATTATGTATTTAATTAAGAATTTAATATATTTAAATTGAATTTTATAGATTTTATATAAAATGTATAAAAATCTAATAAAATCTATGGAGAAAAAGTGCAATTTCATTTAAACATATATTTTTTACAATTGTTTTTTAAATCTAATTAAATGTATTAAAATATATTATTTATTAAAAAAAAATTAATGGTTTTTTGAATAAACTTTTTTAAAAAGTTTTAATTAAATATACTTAAAATTTTAATAAAATTTAAATGAATACATTTTTTACTTGTATAAACTCATTTAAACTATTAATGGAATACATTCCTTAAATCTCTAAACATATACTTTTTTTTTCCTACTCAAAATTTATAGAAACATATGTATGTATATTAAAGGAAAACCAAAACCCAGTAAAACTAAAGCTTTCTTGTTTTCCATTAAAAAAAAAAGTTTGAGAGCCTATAAAAGGAACAGGAAAGAGATGGTGTCAAAATCGGAGGAGAAGCCCGAAGCCAGAACAGAGGATCCACCTTTCTAGACTAGGGGAAAAGTGAGTTGAAGAAGAGGAAACGTGTTTTCTAATATGGGATATAGATTGAATTCTAATTTCATAAGGATAAATGCCAAGGATAAAAAAATAAAAAATAAAAAATAAAATAAAATAAATATTCATTGAATGATAAAATTGCTTCGTGTGTTTCTGTAGAAAGGCTTCCCAGAGAGATCAATACTCTTAATAAATGTATACGATGTATTTTCTTTGTTGACTAAATAACTTTTTTTTTTTATTTTGTAAAAAAAAAAATGACAGGTGGTTAATTGGAGGACCATCAACACCAAAAGAGTTGATGGTCGGTTTCTTATCTAACAACTCTTCATATATATTAAAAAAAAAAACACTAATAGCTTGGAGTTTTTAAGACAAACAAGAAATAAAAAGTTTATAATATAAAAGAGTTAGAAACAAAATCCACAATGAAAATAATAGAAAAAGAGAAAAGGTTTGTTTGTCTCTTTTTTTCTTTTTTCTTTTTTAAACTTTTTGATAATATAATGTTAAAAAAGGGTGTTTGTAGTTTTGTATGATTTTCTTCTTTTATTATTACTGCGGATAGCTCAAGGACGTCTGGTGAAATTATACCTGTTTATTTTTTATACCTCTAAATTTGGTAGTGAAAACTAAAATCTAGTACCAACGTTGGTTGGCTCTAGTGGTCAGGAGTTCGAAGTCTCTTAAGCAGCTCTCGGCCGGACGGAGTTCAAGTCTGTGTATGGAAAAAATCACATTGGGAGACCAGCCTCCCTTTGCGGGTCCCACCATGGATCGACTCCGGATTAGTTAGGTGGTCCCTATATAGCACCTGGATACCGGTGGGTCCTAGACAAAAAAAAAAAAAAAAAAAAAAAAACTAAAATCTAGTGGTAATAACTAGGTCTGGCAACGTGTCGTGTTGAACCGTGTTCGTGTCGTGTCGTGTTCGTGTCGTGTCAAATTTTGTTCACCCGAACCCAACCCGTTAAGTTTTCGTGTTGAACCGTGTTCGTGTCGTGTCGTGTTCGTGTTGTGTTTTATTCGTGTTTACTAGACATGTACGTGAGTGTTTTATTTTTTTTATTTAAATTAATATATATTGTCAAATGATAAATCATTATCAATTCATGTCTATTAAACCTAAATACATATTCAAATAATATGTTAAACATTTAAAAAAATATATATTAACATACTAAAATTCAACATAAATAATAATTGTGAATTTAAAATATGTAAAATATTACGAATTAAAGCTATATTAAATATTTATCGTAACTGAAAAACAAAATATGCATTTCAATTATAAATTTAAAAATATTCAAAATATTATAAATCAAACAGAAATTGTACATCTAATATAAGTAATAAAAAATATAAAATATAAAACAAAATATTAATATATAAATAGATATAAAAATTGTAATTTTTCAATGAAATAAAATATGAATTTTATAGTTTTCTAAAACTAAAAAAAAAATAATGTAAAAAGTTAACTATAATTAAATTAATATTTTTCTTATCGTGTCTTATCGTGACCCATCGTGTTATCGTGTTCCAACCCGTTTCAACCCGTTTTCTTATCGTGTCTTATCGTGTGACACTGATATCAACCCGATCCGATATCGCGGACCCAAACCCGCAAATTATCGTGTCGTTTCGTGTGTGTTATCGTGTCGTGTAACATTTTGCCAGGTCTATTAATAACCATTAGTGTCCTTATAGTTGACTATTAGTCAAGTACAGTCTCGAGTCTACTAATATCACAGCAACTGTGAATTGGTCTTAGCTATTAGAATCGATTAAGAATTGGTCTTTAACTACTATAATCGACCAAGAACTAGTTTCAGCTACTAGAATCATATTATAAAGTCTTCATGCACTTGAAATTCAAATGATAATGCATATTCTCTACATTTGAATCAATTTTCGATTATTTAAATAGAATAGTATCAATAAATATAGTATAAAAACTATAATTTACTTATGATTTAAACTAAAATTTGATACGATCTAATTTAAATGGTACTGTCATTTTCAAACACCTATACATTTATTATAAATATACGTCAGTTTTCCTATAATAGTATGCATGAAAATTCTTTTTACTATACCTAATATTTATCATAAAATTATAAATTGGACTACTGATTTGAACGTAAAAATATCTTAGATCAATACCACACTATTATCCTAAGGGACTAACTCTATGTCTTTGTTTATATGTTAGTGGTTAATAAAAATAACTATTGGTCGACTAGTTGACTAGTTTTCGATGAGCTGAATAGTGACTGACTAGTAGGTCCACAAACAATCACCTAGTAATTGACTTGTAGTCAATGAGCGATGGATTAGTGGTTGAAAAGTTAACTAGTCATAAATAGGTGATCAATTTGTAGCTAGGGAGTGGTCAAATCGGAGATACAAAATTTTTTGTATCAAAAAGTTTTTGTTAGATTTTGTTTTTGTGTATAATATTTAACAATAGCACTATAAACACCGAATTATTTATTAAAAATATTTACAAATTGATATGTATTAATATGTAGTAAAATATTAAACTTGACCCTTAAATTAATAAAATGAAATAAATAGCTATTAAATATTATTATTATGATATGATTTGAAAAACATTTTGTTAACTCAAGTATCATTGAACTTTTAAAAAATGTGTTCGTTAGTTTGGTGAGGGTATATAAATAATGCCCACTCTTTTCCTCATCTACGTTCTAAACTTCAAATGGGCTTTATTGTTTGGGCCTATCAAATCCACAACTTTTGGATTGAAAAGCCCACCATCCCTTCATTTCCCTCCAATTTCTAATCGACCGAGTTAACTCGCTGCCCCCGCCTTTTCGAGGTTGCACCAGAAAAACCCTAACTCCCACTCAACCATTCTCCATCTGAATTCTCAAATCTGTGAATCAACTCGGAGCAGGTAAGTCACCCTTCTCTTTCAGCCCATCCATAGCCTCTTCCTTTAACTTCTGCTCCAATTTGGTATCCATTCCGGACGACGTGATAGACAAATCAGGCTCCGAATCTTGGTTTGGAATCATCGTACTGTGAGTTAGAAATCTCGGTTTTAGTGACAGTTTCTTAGAGTCTTTTGAATTTGACACTCACTTACGTAGAAATTGATAAATTTTTCGATGTTTGTTGGGAAAAAAAAATTTGCCCATTTTGTTAATATGAATCTATCCAATGTTCCATACCATGCAAGAAATGCGGGGTGGTATTTTTTGATGGGTCTCTGAGCTCAACTTGATTTGGATCGTAAAAAGTTAGCTACAAAGAAAAAGCTAGTATAGAAAAATGGGAACCCCTGTTTCAGACGGTTCTATTTCGAAGCGGTCTTTGAGAAAGAAAGCGGGTTTGCGAAATTATGACGAGAATTTGATGGATGAGCTTATAGAGAAGCATCTGGGTGGTACTTTGAAGAAAAAGAGTAGAACGAGGGAGGCTTTGGAGAAAGAGACCGAGACTGAGGCTATGATAGCGTTTTCTCTTGGTTTCCCAATTGATGCTCTACGTGAGGAGGAAATTCGAGCTGGGGTAGTGAGACAATTGGGTGGGAAGGAACAGAATGATTATATTGTTGTGAGGAATCATATACTTACAAGGTGGAGGGAGAATGTGAGAATGTGGCTTTCGAAAGGACAAATTAGAGAAACTGTGAGTAGTGAGTACGAACACTTGATATCTTCTGCTTATGATTTTCTTCTGTGTAATGGATATATTAATTTTGGGGTTTCACCATCATTTACATCTCAAATGCCAGAGGAGACAACAGAAGGGTCGGTCATTGTTGTTGGTGCAGGACTTGCCGGGTTAGCTGCAGCAAGGCAACTCTTGTCATTTGGATTCAAGGTCATTATTCTAGAGGGTAGGAATCGACCTGGTGGAAGAGTTTATACTCAAAAGATGGGGCGGGAGGGTAAATTTGCTGCTGTGGAACTTGGTGGTAGTGTTATTACTGGAATCCATGCTAATCCTCTTGGAGTTTTGGCTCGGCAACTTTCTGTTCCCCTTCATAAGGTCAGAGACAAGTGCCCCTTGTACAAGCCAGATGGGGCACCTGTTGATAAGGACATTGATTCCAAGGTTGAAGTCATCTTTAACAAGTTACTTGACAAAGTCATGGAACTTAGACAAATTATGGGGGGACTTGCAAGGGATAGTTCTCTAGGCACAGTTTTGGAGACTCTCAGGCAGCTGTATGCTGTGGCCAGAAGTAATGAGGAGAGGCAACTTCTTGATTGGCATCTTGCAAATTTGGAATATGCAAATGCTGGATGTTTATCAGACCTCTCGGCTGCCTATTGGGATCAGGATGACCCATATGAAATGGGTGGCGACCACTGCTTTCTCGCTGGAGGTAATTGGAGATTGATAAAAGCAATGTGTGATGGATTACCTATATTCTACGGGAAGACTGTGAGTGCTATTAGGTACGGAAATGAAGGTGTTGAGGTCATTGCTGGGGACCAAGTATTTCAAGGAGATATGGTCTTATGCACTGTGCCTCTTGGGGTTCTTAAGAAAAAGAGTATCAAATTTGAACCTGAGTTGCCCCAAAGAAAGCTTGAAGCAATTGAGAGGCTGGGATTTGGACTGCTGAATAAAGTCGCCATGATTTTTCCTTATGTTTTCTGGGGAGAAGAACTGGACACATTTGGATGTCTCAGTGAACACAGCAATACACGTGGAGAGTTCTTTTTGTTCTATGGTTACCATACTGTTTCTGGAGGTCCAGTTCTTATAGCATTGGTGGCTGGAGAAGCTGCACAAACATTTGAATGCACAGACCCATCTATTTTGCTTCATCGTGTTTTAAGCATCCTCAGAGGTACCACAAGCTTGCAAATGCATATATTATATGTTCTCGATATTCTTATGTCTTTTTCTTTTTTTGTCTCTTTAGACAGTTTCCATTATTCCACCTTCTTAGCTGATGTGGAAATATTTTTCCATCTTCAGGTATATATAGTCCTAAGGGTGTTAATGTGCCTGATCCAATTCAAACAATATGTACAAGATGGGGTAGTGATCCCCTTTCCTATGGTTCATACTCTCATGTTAGAGTACGATCATCTGGCTCTGATTATGATTTGCTGGGAGAAAGTGTGGGAAACCGTTTATTCTTTGCAGGTGAGGCCACAAATAGGCAATATCCAGCCACCATGCATGGTGCCTTTTTAAGTGGACTAAGAGAAGCTTCATGCATATATCGAGCTGCAAGAGGTCGTCAAAACAATCCAAGAAAATATGTTCATAGGATTGTTGGACCAAGTAATGATTTGCTGGTAGATCTTTTCAAAAGGCCTGATCTAGAATATGGGAATTTCTCATTTGTATTTGACCCTTCCACAGAAGACCCAAGATCAATGGGGCTTGTCAGAGTTAATTTTGGTAGTAATGAAGACAGTCACAAAGAGGAGTTATCTATCAGCTTTGAACATTCCTCAAATCAACCCTTGCATCTTTACACTGTAATATCTCGACAACAGGCATTTGAGCTGGAACTGGTGACAGGAGGAGATGAAAGTAGGTTGTCACACTTGGTTAAAAATCTGGGCTTGAAGCTGCTAGGACCTAGTGCAATAGGAAATTTAGGCAGCTCTTTAATAACTGATATTGCTCATGCAAGAAGAGGCAGGGGCCGGAATCGCACCAATGTTGGGCAGAAATGAGTTATGTAGAGATTCTTCCAATTTCAGGACTTTAATCTTGGTGTACACCCCTTGATACCAAGAGGGAGTTAGAACTAGAAATCCAGTATGCCTTTCCTTCTCAAGTGCAGTATTTTGTATATAAATGTAGCCACGTAGGTTATTCATTAGCTTCAAGAGAATCATCAATTTCTTGGAGTTTGACTGGGAAAGCCCTCTATGTTTGCTTTATGTAGAAAATTTTGTAGTCTGACAGTGACCAACTTGTTGTAACTGGTGAGTCATCAGCCAAATCGTCTGGCTGTAAAATTTTGTATCGGTCGAAGGCCTTTGTACAAGCGTTCCATTTTACTTTGGGGAGGAAATGAGGTAAAGAATGATGTAGTTCTGCACTGGAATCTTTCAAATCTCACAATTTCATCGACTTGTTATTGTGTTCAAATCTTGTGCATGTCTAAACTTTTCTTCTTTCTTCTCGGCTTGGTTATAGAAGCTACATTTCTTTCATTACTTAATAAAGATAAACTGGCCCAAGATAAATTTCTAAATTTATTAGCAACCAAATTTGTATCATGCTCACTGTGTTGGTATAACCTAGGTACTGGCAGGTTTTCTTCTTATTTCTTCTTCTTTATTTTGTAATTGACCAGGAAAATAGGACAGCTACTATATGTCAAGCAGGAACCATTAAAATCATAAACATAAAAAGCAAACATCATCAGAAATTGGAACATCCAACTGAAAATTAAGCTAAAAACACTGGCAGAACTTTGAAGTTTTCATTAACAGAAATTAGAAACTAGAAGGATAAGGTCCTAGTCAAGCAAACAGAGGATGACTCCAGAGGGTGGTGTCTATCTATGGCACTGCATTCTGCATGAAGTCCACACATGTCCGGCACCTGCAGTCCCAGAAACGGCACCTGATGCACCCAAAACACACGCAGGATGTGCAACCCTTGCATGTTGCAGTACGAGGGCATCCTCTCACAGTTTTCCGACTCGCACGCTCTTCTGCATCTTTGCATGTGATTCTGAAATAGCAAGCGATCCATAACAGTTACTAATGACACGAGAACTTATGACAGTTTTTTTATGTGATAATTATTAGTGTATGAATGATATTGTGTGTTATTCATTGTTACCTTTCATAAGGCCTATCAACACATTTCCAACTTTTGTCGGCCAAAGCATCATGATAAACTCTGCATTCTTCTTTGCTGCGGAGGCGAAACCTGCGATCTTTCTTGCACTTTGAGCAGCTGATGAATTCGTCACGGTGGAAATTCCATTTGCGACGAGTGTTATATGTCCCGTGGTTGACATTGGAGGCATGCTTGTAATACTTCAAGATGCCTGTTTTCCACAGTGGAACTTTATCACCATCTGTATTGTTAACCCATATGTTGCTTTTCCACTTCTTCAGTCCCTCTCGCATTGAGTGCTTCTCAAATTCTTCTGGTGTCATTCTTCCTGAACATGAAAGATAGCTGCTAGCTCAAACAATAATATAAAGAGGAGTACATATATTGATCTGAGTAATTAACACTTTGCTATGTATAGATGATCCTTGACCATTGTCCTCTGTTCTTCTACATCTTTTCTACTGAATATTGTTGTAAATTTAGAAGGGCTGCTATATATAATGCACTGTAATATGTATACATCCAAAAGACATGGTGGCATCGATATGTGCAGCTTAAGAGAGCTATAGATGAGATATCACAAAGTAAAATATTTTTAGTTAAGTTCTTGAAATCTTAAGCATTCATACCTACACAAATAATTAATTAATCTGTCTGACATATGACTAAAAATCAAACCACGTTGAAGAATATTGGAAACAAAGAAATTTGGTGGAAACTTGGGTTTTAGTGTATGTTTAGGCTAAATTATGTGATTGAGTACTTAAGAATATATTTATATAACAATTCGCAATCAATATACAATTACTTGATTTTTTTTTTTCTTTTTTAATAAGAAGGAACAAACAAAACCTCTCTGCTAACGAAACAAAATTGTTAATTAGAAGATGAACAACTTATTGCATATAGAAAGTAAAACATATATATGAAAACAGACTTGCCTTGCTGGCATTGAGAAGAGCAATTGCAGGTGATTATGAAGAGGCCAGAGGTGAAAACCTCGAGAATTCCTGTGGAGTCACCGAATCTACGGCTTGTGCAGCCGCATGGAGCTGCAACGAAGTCCAGCCCTCGCTGCAGCCCCTTGATGCTGTTCAGCTTCTCATCTGTGAACATGCCACTCTCACTCACCACAACCCTCCTCGCTGGTCTCTTTGCTTCTGTATATTTCAAATTCATATAATTAAACATATAATACCACAAATTAGTATTATAAACAACAACAGGGAGATTAAAAATAATTTAATGCAGAGTTTGAATCTAACAAAAACCCATTAGTTTAATATCATGTACATATACTGGTGCAATATTTACAATATGATACATCAGAGTATCAACTACTACGTACTAATTTCCCAAAATCAGAGATTTTATGGTTTCAGTCTTTCAGATATCTTACACAAATCAAATCTGATCAGTGCATGAAAGAACTGGTCATTATTGAAGACAATTAGATGAAAAAAGATCGATAATGAGAGAGAAACGTGGACGTTGCCCAAATGTTAGAGACGAAATTAATGTGAGGGTCCCCTTCTATAACAAAAACAAAGCATAATACAAGGCAAAAACATGCCCCACTTTAGACTCTAGGTTCACATGTATTTCATCGCTTTTTTTGGCTACTCTTTCACTGTAATCACATGATATGTACACGTATATATATTACCCTATTGGCTATATCCTGAAAAAATGTTTAATTTTTCTGTAAACCCCATTTTGGTTTCTAAATTAATAAGCTGTTTTGGTTTCTATTTCTCCGTTCCATCTGCCATGCTCATATTTTAATGGAGATAATTTCGAGTAAAGTTCTTCATTTATTACTCAAAGATCTTGTACTAAAAGTTCCTTTGATTAGTGTCCCACCAACTATATGTTGAATTACAATTTCTCTCAAAAGCCTGATTAGAAGTGGGTACCTGTGGATATTCGATTTCTTTTGGAATTTTTATGGGTTTTTAAATTTATTTTTACTTTTAAGAGAAGTTGTTGAGTTTTGAACTTCTGACTGTTAAACATTTTAGTTCTATTACCATATTGAACTATCACTTTTTCTAAAAATTTAAACTGATAAAATATGAATCATTATATTTTTTCTATTTTATTTCTATCAGAATAGGACTGAATAACCGAATTGTTATTAGTATTTCTCATATATATTAGAGAGTAATAACTTAATGAATTAAGTCATCTAGTACAACATATTTATGTATTTTTCATGGATTCTCTCATAATCATAACAGAAACAAATATATTCTCATGAAAGTCATGAACAAGAGCATGGAGAAATTAAAAAATTTGAAATTTAAGTGGCTGCGAAGCATTTGATTAATCAGAAGAACTCATAAAAACTAATTTGTTTTCTGTTCATATTTCTCATATTCATATAAAATTGGGGAATTAATCAATCTAGCATGTGATTGACGGAATATGAACTTTCCAATAATTATCCCATATATATATTTTTTCTTCTTTCATCCATTACACTATTCTGTTTCCCTTTTATATATAATTTTATGTTTTTAGTTCTCTTCAATTCAATTCCAAATTAACCAATTTCTAGATATAGATTTGTGAGCAAAAATAATAAAAATGAAAGGAGAAAAACCTACAAATTTCTAAAAGGAAAATTAACATTTTGCCTCTTTACTTAGCATTTTCAGATTGTATAGATTAAGAATCTTAATCAGTTTTGTCTATTCTAAAATATAAAATTAGTGTTCTTGATGAGATGATAGTGTCAAAATTAAGAAATTTAATTTACTTGAATCGATGTCAAGGCTCCAAAACATCATGACCTACATCCAGTTTCATTTAGCAAGATAATTATGTGTGCTATATATATCCACTTAATATCTTGATTGGAAAATTAATTCATAATAAGAAGGAAATTATCAACTAATTACTTATACTACACATATATAAAGGTGTGGTAGTTAGTGGCACAAATATTA
Source organism: Ochetophila trinervis (assembly GCA_003254975.1). Lineage (NCBI taxonomy): Eukaryota > Viridiplantae > Streptophyta > Magnoliopsida > Rosales > Rhamnaceae > Ochetophila > Ochetophila trinervis. The sequence continues at coordinate 154,061 of QANX01006663.1, forward strand.
TAAAGGAAACAAAACATTAAGTTGACTGATTACTAGTAAACCTTTTCCAATCATAGATAGAGATAAATAAGTTCTATATCAAAAACAAAAAACAATGACAAGAATATTCAATAGTTAAATGGAAAAATACAACAATTACTAAGTTATAAAAATATATTTCAGGAGTTGGTACTATGAAAAAAAGAGAAAGGCAAAAAGATGAGAGCATATATATATATATATATATATATATATATATATGTATATATATTGATGTGAAATAATTAAAGCTCGAGGAATCAAGTTTTAGATATGTATTTTTGCTGATTCAAATTATAATTTATCCTATTTATATTGGCTGCAAAATAAGATGTCAAATTCATGTGAAGTACCAATTAAATTGTCAATTAAATATGTATACGTACAGCTTTGCTACAGTGGAAGATGTTATTCATTATTTTACCAAAAAAAATGGTATTCATTATTTGACGTGAAATAGTTTATTATAGTTATCAGATAAGTATAATCAATTTTAATAGGTTACCGTTTACTATGTCGTGGATAACATCATCTACTGTAGATATACTATATATAAATAATTTTTTTACATTGCAGATAACTATAAGTTTTTAATTTTTATGTGGATCGTTAATAATAATTTATTATCAGCGACGACTTCGTCATAAAATAAACTATCAAAGAAAATTAATAAAATAAAATAAAATTATATACCTTAAATACTCATAGTAGGGTTGATTCAACTATAAAATAGATATAAATAAGAGAAAATTATTACTCATAGTACATTAATCAAATATAATGTGTTTTCTTATAGAAATTTGTTGATTCCTTTCTGATTTAGTAGAAAAGCAAGCGTTCCAGAAGGATCATTATATATCAATAATTCAGAAATAAATTAATAAAATTTTCAAAAATGCTTTGCGCTTGTCGATGATATATATCTTGAAGATCTTCAACCCAATGATAATGGAAAGAAAAGAAGAAATCAACTTACCTCGAGCCATTTTCAGTACATATGGTGTGGTTTTAAGGCTTTCCTTTGTATTTAGACCAGCTTACTCGCACCTTAATTAATCCTTCTTCAGAGCTTTCCTTTTTCACTTCCTTTTAATATTAAGCCTTAACTTGCTCTTTCTTCACTCGCAATGATATTCTTTGCTTTTCTATTGCCTCAAAACATAAATGGAGAGAAGAATTGAGATTTCATAAATATATATATATATATATATATAAGAATTAGATTCATATTTATGAAATGAATCTTCATATATTAAATAATTTAATATACACTAAAATTAACCGGATATTATTACATTTAATCAGTTCCTTTTAGCATGAAATCCAAGTGTTGCAATATGGTGTTGCTCGACTGTATCGCATGAGATAGTAAACCCTAAACGTGGCAATCCACATATCTGGCACATCACAAATTAAAAAGTTGTGAATACTGTTAGATCTAGTAACGTTTTTTACCCTCAGCGAACGGTGTGTAATTAATTGAGTGTTATATTGTTATGTTGTACTTGCCCGTTTTTAATCAAAACTCAAAATGTATTGCATGCAAAAATAAATAAAAAAGAAAGGTAAAGGAGTTTTTTACGTTGTCATCAATGCCAACTCAGAAATTTATGTTACATATGTGTCATTGACCAAAATTAGAACAGGGAAAATGATAAAATTGGTTGCCAACTGCTTGTCTTGTTAGAACAAGAAAGAAAGTTGTTCGAATTGCGTTTGCTTGGGCCGTGTTCGAAGAAGTTGGGCTAGTTAAACCTTATATAAGTCCAACAATCATAGCCTTTCTGGACCTCATCTAATAATAATAATAATTTAAACTTTTCATCAAATCCCAAATTTAAAAGCTAGGAGAGGCATGTGTGAAATTGTGAACACTCGAACCCACTATTATAAATGTAATAAATAATAATAATACTAATAATTAATAAAATTATTTTTATCATAATTTTTTTTACCTAATATACTTTTCATTATGAAGATTTTTTTATCCTAAAATACTTTTTAAATTCTTTACCTTCCTAAATTGTTTAAAAAATTGCTTACTATGAAAATTTGTTACACTATATATTTTTCCTCACGAAATTTTTTTCTATCTTATATAATTTTTCATCATTAAAGTTTTTTAATCATAAAATATTTTTTTTGTAATTTTTTTATCTATTTTTTTTATTCTAAATGGCTAAAATCTATTTTATCATGAAATTTTTATTTCCATCCAATTTTTTCACTAAATTTTTTTGTAGATTTTTTTATCTAATTTGTTTTGGATAAAAATTTCGTGATGGAAAATAGATAGGATGAAAGAAATTTCATGATTGTAAAATATATAAAAAAAAAGATTTTCATAATAAATATACTTTTTTAGCAATTTTAGGATGAAAAAACTTAGAAAAAAAATTTAGATTAATTTTTTAGGATAAAATAATTTTTCATAATGAGAAAGTTAAAAAATTTCATGATAAATAATAATTGTTTAGCAATTTAAAATAAAATAAATTTTGAAATTTATTTTTAATATTTTAAATAATTAATAATAAAAATAATTTAAAAATACTAAAATGTAAATAATAAGGAAATTTATTAGATTAAATTTTAATTGAAATAAAGTATAACTTTTTATAAATATACAAATATTAATTGTTTAAATTAAATTTTATATGAACAAATTAAATTTAAAAAAATATTAAAATGCATACCACCCGGCCACTAAATAAAGAAGCTAAAAAAAAGAAAAAAAAAATCAATCAAAAATTGGATGCTGACTTTTCCTTGTTTTTCCGGACTCAAACTTAAGAGGGAAGACTCCCAACATGCTCTAATGACATGGGTCAAAACCCATTAAATTAGAAAGCAAAAAGAAAAAAAGAAAAATAAAACACCATGAAAATATCATAACACCAACAGAAACATCATCATGACTGTTCTTTATTCACGGTGTAAAATACAATAATCAATCATTTCAAAGATGAAAGTTTGCAACTTTAAATCTATAACCGTTCGAAGAAAAATAAAATATGCACAAATTAATATCAAATTTAATTAAATAATTGTATTAATTATCAAGAATATAATAATTAAAAATTATAAAATGCATTTCAGATAAAAAAAATTTTAAATAAAATTTTCAACTAAAATATTTGACTACTCGAAGTAAATTTTAATAAAAATAAACTAAATAATTTATGTTTCTAGTATGTATTGATGTACAAACCCTTGGAAAAATTGAAAAAACTTCAATTTACAAGTAAAAAGCTTTCAAAATACTTATTCTGCTTTGAATGTGAAATTTTTTCAACTTTCAAAATATATATTTATACTAATGCATTTTATCTCCAAATAAATATTAAACAAAACTATTTCAAAATAATATTTAAATAAATTAAATATTAATTTGAATAAATTAATAAAAGTCTCAAACACTTATTTTCCCAAAATGAAAATCAAGATTCCCAACTTGTTTAGTGTACTGTACTGTACTGACTCATGTCGTACTGTACTGTACTCTTCTCCTTTCCCACCAAATTGCCGAATCAGTATGCACCATTCCACGATCCAAAAACCAAAACCCTGTTCAATCCTTATGCCTTTCCAAATTAGACATTGTTAGGAACTCTAACACAAAAAACCGATCACACAAATATAAACCAAGATAATCAGGGAAAAATAAAAGACCAAGAAAGAGAAGATGCAAAGATCTATACTGGTTCGGCTATGAACAAGCCTACATCCAGTTGAGCTCTACTAAGAACTCTCTTGCACTGTATATAAAACTGTTACAGAGATATATTCAAGCTCTCCAAGAGAGGTTTAGAGGTTTTCCTAGAGATTAAAAAGAAAGATGAAGAAGAAGTAAAACCCCAAATCCCACTACACCCACTCTCTAAATCCAGCAAAAGGGAAATTCAAAAAATAATTAGTCTAGAACCTTCCCACATGTATCGCACGTGAATTACAAAAAGACAATTTTCCACTTTTACAAAATAGACCAACACTTACAGACATCGTCAATAAACTCCAATCCGCATTATTCACGGTGGCAGATTCAGCAGCCCTTCGAGCGGCGGATGAGAGTATTTCTTGTGAATGTGGATTCTTATATACGTAGTATAAAAATAAAAATTATTTAAATTTATATAGTATAAATACACGTTTAATAATCACGTATATTAATAATATTTATAGTTATTAATTAATTATATATTTTATTAAATATTTTTAATTTTTGAATAAATTATATTTTTAAGATAAATTTTACTTTTTAAAAAATTTAATAATATCTGACAGAATTTTCAAAAGTATATATTCTCTTTGATAATGTCTATGCCAAGTCAGCTCGACATTTATTTTAAACATTACTATTGAAGTGTATTTTTTTAAAACAATGTTTATATTTGTTTACGTGACATTTTAATTTTAGTAATTTAAATTCTATTAGAAATGCTCTGAACAACCTAGCATATGAGTCTCTGCTAATTTGGCGGATCTAGATTTGGGTCGGATCCAGGCTACCTGCAGAGGCAGATCCGGATTTGGGTATTACCTGAATAATTGGCAAACAAATACGGTCCAATTATGTATTTTACAGGTTCAGATATACCTGTCTTCATTGTCATTTTTAAGCCGAGACAGATTTTGATGCAACATTAGTCTATATAAGCTTGCTGTATTTCTCCAGCAAGTAATAACAGGATTGGTGAAAAATATTTTCAACTTCCAATTTATAGCTCTTTTTATTTTTAATTTTTTTAATATTTAAAACAATCTCTAACGAGCTTCAATAACTTGCAAGATCAGTGACTAATGGCACCCTTTTTTTTTAGGAATTTTGCGGTTGTCTTTGTTAGTGCTGTCTGTTGAAAAAAACTAGTTTTCTGCTGCACTACACGATGTAAAGTACAAGTTGTAGTTCTCTTGGAAGTTTTCAATGATTAGGGGGCATTGTACAATAGAGAAATGTAAGCTTATAGGATATTTGTTATACAGAATTGTATTGTATTAATTTTTATTTTTTGATTTATTAGACTATATTGTAGTGTACTAAGCTGTATTTTATTAATATTGTACAATGTTTGTTGTGGAAATGTATTGAACTGTAAATTTTTTAATATAAAATAATTTTGATAATAAAATTTATTTTTATTACTATTCATATAATTTTTTTAAATAATTATATAGTTCAGAATAATAAAATTGATTTTTTTATTATCATAGATAATTTTTTAATAAATATATTATTATATATTTAAATTTAGTTATTTTATTATCATTTATGGCAGTATTTAATTTATTTAAAGTTAGATAGTATTAAAGTTAAATAGTTTTTACATTATTTAATATTTGAATAATTTTTTTATAGTTATTACATGGTTTTTATTATATTAAACAAAAATAAAAGAATGAAAATAAAAGAGCAATTTTTACCAAGACCAACTAAGACTTCGAGTCCATTTGCAATAATTTTTGGCTTTTGTTTTTAAACATAATAACAAAAAAGCAGAAGTTAAAGATTCTAAGTTAGTGGTTTGGAAACTATATAATAAAAGAGCTTTCACTCTAAAAAAAAACTTTTGTACGTGTTTGATATGACTATATCATATTTTATTGAAATATTAATAATGATTATTTCACTTTTAATGTTATTTTTATTTTGATTATTTTTAAAAAATTCTCACAAATCACTTCACATTTTTTATGAAATGGCTTCAGGAGAGAGAAAACTCATTAACTTTCAAAAGAGGAAATCATATCTCCAAAATAGAGAGAGTATAATGAAATAGAAGAAAAGACGGTAGTCGAAAAAGTTAGGAGGACATATTTATAAATTAAAATTTATGATGTAGAAATATAAAAGTTGGATTGGAAATTTTGAAAATTTCATTAAAGTTCAATTTTTGACTTCTCTAGTTTTTATATAAAAGCTCTTCTTTAAGAAGCTATCATATCATGCAAAAATTTAAAATAGTCGGTTAATAATTTTTGAAAATTATAATCCTACCAATTACAGCGACATATTTCTATCTTCTACAAAATTAAAGAAAATAAATAAACAAATAAAAGAACAAAGTTAGATTATATTATCATATGAAGGAAGCGTACACTCCTTTGGGTGAAGCCCTTGCCATTATTGCCGAGAAATTGAGAGACTTTGCATAGCCATTTTCTTACACAAAACCAAATTAGGGTTTTGCTTTTCTTATTCAGTTTCAGATCTGATCAGTGTTTTTCAATTTATCACACCATTTTAAAAAGTGCAGATTTTGATCGCCTTTTCAATTTATAATTCTGGTTCCATGCCGGATAGTCAATGTGCAATGTTTTTGAAAAGAATCTCTTGTGGTATTTTTGATTGTGGGTTGGAGTTGAAAATTCTGAAATCAGGTTCAATTGGATTGCACCATCTGAGGACTTGTGATCTCCATTTCCAAAAGTGTTTTCCTTTTCATGTCCTGCTTTGAATTCAACTTTTCCCCATGAGTAAATAGCTTGTTCGGATCACTTTTTGTTTTTGTAATTTGTTGTGGAAATGATAAAGTTGCTTTCTTGTTTTTTCTTTTTAATTTTCGACTCAGATTTTCAAAAATATCAATTTTTCCCTCATCCTATACATACATAATGTTTTATAGATAATATGTTTTTGATTCTTTCCTCCTCGTATGCATACACAATGTTTATGGTTAATATCTTTTTTATTAATTTTATTACACATGAAAAATTGAACTTTTTACTTGAAAAATTATTTTTTATAATTTTATCACTGAACTAAATTTACAAATACGATCAATTAATTAGTTTACACGATATGACATATAAGATAATAAAATTGATTTGTGTGTGTATATATAAATAAAAATTAATCAATTAATTTATACGTTAATTAGTTTGTGTGTGTATATATACAACTAAATTTATAAATACGTTCAATTAATTAGTTTATACGTTGAAATATAAGATGATGAAATTGATTTTTGTGTGTGTATATATACAAATAAAAATGAGGATGGATAGTTAATGAAACGGTGATTATCGGTTTGGAAATGAGTGAAATTCTAATGTTGAAAATAAAAATAATATGAACAAATCATCAAGCTCATTTGCCGAGGAGGAAGATGATGTGGCAATCCACTAAGAGCTCATTTGGTACGTTGTATTGTATTAGATTGTATTGTATTTGATTGTATTGTAATGTAATATATAATACATTTCATGTGTTTGGTGCAAAATTATATTAAAATGAATATGCAATATAATATTTGATATACTATAGTATTTTATTAGACTATTTTATTAAAATTTAAAAATTTTAACTTTTAAACTTTTATTAAAGTTTTTAAATTTTATAAAGCTTTTAATTTTTAATTTTATTAAAGTTTTAATATTAAATTTTTTAATACTTATCATTGGTGAGTTCTAAAAATATTAAAAACAAATTAATAGTAGATATAACTTAGATTGTGAGTTTTACTTTTGTTTTTTTATTTTTAAACTTGGCTAGCAAAAATTGCAGACAAAACAATGAAAATTACAAATATAATCTAAAATGACGATATAAAAAAATATATATTTTCAATACTAAAAAATTTACCGTTTAGCTAGCGAAAAAAATAAAGCATAAAAAAAATTTAAAAATTTGACAGCATATATGCTACAAAAAAAAAATAAATAAAAATCTGTATAGAAAAATCTACATGTGTAAAAAAAAATAATGAAGTGTATTATTTAATATAAAAAATTTTGATATATTAGTTATGCATCATATATTACATTAAAATATTAAAATATATTATATAATACTATATAAAATTAACACCAAATGCATTATTAATTTTAATTAATATATTATATTTAAATAATAGTTTCCGTACCAAATAAATCCTAATAGAACTAAACGCTGCTTACATCCCAGGCCCAATGGCCCATGGACCTAAGTGGTTGAGAAATTAAAACTAATAAAATAAATATAGAAAATCAAAACTTTGTAAAAGATTAAAAAAACTAAAAAAGAAAAAAGAAAAAAAAAAGGAGGATCTTCAGAGTGGAGTGGAATTTGAAAGTGGGAATGTGGGGTTTATGTAGCGCAACCTCTGGTTATCCTCCTATTCTTAAAGCTTCCATTCCCATGGCTACCCTTCGTTCAAGCTCTCCACCATTTTCTGTCCCTATCAATCATCGTTATCATCGCATTCACAGTCCCTTTGTTTCAGAGGTCAAAATTTATCTCTCTCTCTCTCTCTCACACACTTAGGCTCTGCTTGGAGTTAGGAAATTGAAAAAAAAAAAAAAAAAGTGCGAGGAAAAAAACTAACACATATTTTCTCATCTTTGGTTAAATGAGGAAATGTAGAAGGGAAAAAAAATTAGATTTCTATTTTTGTTCTGTTGTTTGGTTGTTGACAAAAAACACAAAGGGAAATTTATTTTTTCTCCCTTATTTTATTTTATTTTTTGTTTTTTATTACTTATTTTTATTCCAATTTTGTTTAATTTTTTTAACCCGTCTTCTTGGAAGATTTGGATACCGTATCAATTCACCATTATTTTTTTCTTTATTAAATAATATTTACAACTTTGAAGAGTAAACCTCAGAGTCTCATCGTCCTTCAGAGGACAGCCTAGTGGTAACATCCTTATACTTCCATATGTAAAATCCTGGTTTCGAGTCTCTGTCTATCATCTAGTGGAAACCACTGTTTGTTCTTAAGGTTTATGAAGCTTCATACGAGGTGGAAAAAAGCCCCAAGTTGTTTCAATTTAAATTTTTTTTTTTTTTGGTGTGCAATGCAGATTGTGGAAGCAGTAGACTCCTTAAATTCAGAGTTTAAAGCTGTGGATAATTTGGTGGCACACAATACGACCCGTGTTCTTAAAGCTTTCCAAAATGCTCGAGTTGGATCTCATGTAAGTAAAATGCGAAACTGATAATTATTAGTAAATGTACTACATTTGCAAACTTACTTGGATATACCCAAAACTTCCTCAACCTAGCTTTTCTGGTTCTAGTGCTTCTAAACAAATCCTTGATGTGGGGGAACCTGGACATGTCATTGCCAAGCACCCATTTCATACTGTTGTATTTGTATAATAATTATTCATTGATATAATAATGGATTACTGTCTTCTTTTTATATGTCTACATCCTTTATATTCATATGGTTAGGATCTCTTAGAGAACAATTTTGCAATTGTTTTTGGTCCACAAGTAGTATCTGTCAGTACCAATTCTGGGAAGTTAAAACTTATTTTTGCTAATGGTTCTTGCCATGCCTACTTATGAAATCAGCACTTCGGCGGATGCACCGGTTATGGTCATGATGAAGCTGGGGGACGTGAGGCACTTGACCAAGCTTTTGCGGAAATAGTTGGTTCTGAATCAGCTATAGTTCGTTCTCAGGTACAAGATGTATATGTCTTATGTCACTTTTGAGGGGTATTTTCAACACTTCATTGATTCTTTTTCTCCTGTATGTCAGTTTTTTTCAGGAACTCATGCAATAACTTGTGCTTTGTTCGCTTTTCTTAGGCCTGGAGATGAGGTGAGCTAAGTTTTTTATGTTAACTGCACCGAGTTCATGTTGAACGAACTTGAAGGTTGGAGTCAAATAATGGGTGCTCATTATTATTAAACTATGGTTTGGCTAACTTAAGAGTCAGCTTTTGGCAGTTGCTGGTGCTCCCTATGACACCTTAGAGGAAGTTATTGGAAAAAGGGACTCTCAGGGTATGGGATCCCTGAAAGACTTTGGAGTAAAATACCGAGAAGTTCCAGTATGTTACTAATTTTATAAAATTAGTTTTTCAATTTTTTGTTGTGCTTGTGAACTTTTCTCATATTGACTATGATTCAGCTTGCTGACGATGGTGGACTTGACTGGGAAAATCTTATGGGTGCTTTGAGACCTGAAACAAAATGTGCACTCATACAGAGGTCATGTGGTTACTCCTGGCGTAAGAGTTTAAGTGTTTATGAGATAGAGCAAGCAATAAAAATAATCAAGGTAAGCTTCTCAGAATATCCATCATAAATTAATTGGAACTTGGAACTGTGTTTGTGCCCAGACTGTGTCATTGAAGTGGAATATTCAATTGCAACAGTAGAAATGCAGAGGATTTGGCATTGCGCAATTTCTGGTTTGCAACATAATTGACTTAAGTTTGGCTTTGAGTGACTTGCACATGATTTTGGAGGCAATTGAATTTTCATCGGATTAAGTTGGCTTAAAGTAGATGTTAATACTTGGTTATCTGAGAACTTGATATATTTTTCATTGATTATTTTGTGATCTGAATAACCAAAGTACTGGAGGTTTAGCTGATAGATTTGTGATTTTTCCTGTCCTTTTAGTAATCTTGGATATTTTTGTTTCTCTTAAATTTATACAGATGCAGAATCCTAACTGCTTGGTCATGGTGGATAATTGTTATGGTGAATTTGTGGAAAGCATTGAACCTCCGATGGTGGTATGTGAAATTTTTTGCATTCCTTCTGTTTTGATTCCTCTGATTAAGAATAAAAATGTTGCAAGTGTGTGCAGGGTGCAGATTTGATTGCTGGCAGTTTAATTAAAAATCCAGGTGGAACTGTAGCACCATGCGGTGGTTATGTTGCTGGGAGGGAAAGGTGGGTAAAAGCTGCTGCAGCTCGTCTATCTGCCCCAGGGCTTGGCATTGATTGTGGCGCAACTCCTGGAGATATTATGCGATCCTTTTTCCAAGGACTGTTCCTTTCTCCTCAAATGGTAGGCGAGGCAATCAAGGTATGGAATCTGTAGCTGGTCTTCGTTTTACATTATTTGCTTCTACTTGGCACAAAATTTTTATTTGTCTTCTGTAACAATAGGGAACCCTTCTAATTGCTGAAGTAATGGCTTCTAAAGGATATAAAGTACAGCCACTTCCTCGTGTTCCTCGCCATGACACAGTACAGGTTATTTTACTTTAATTTATTATCCTATCTATATGAATTTACCTTCAAAAGTGATATTGTTAGCTAAGATTATAAGTATGCCTTCTTGATAAAATGGGTTGGTTTGGGGAATGATGTCTACTGCATGCAGTCAGCTGCTGGTTATTTCTATCTATTTCTCTATTGTTTTGCATTTAAACCTGACATATTACTTTTCACTACTCTTTATATAAATTCTGTTTTAATTTTACAGCTACAAAACCATAACTTGGAAATTTCTGCTAGATATAATAGAAATGCTAATATTTTGTGATACGTTTCAGGCTGTACAGCTTGGAAACCGTGAGCGTCTCCTTGCTTTCTGTGAGGCTGTACAAAGAAGCTCCCCAGTTGGTTCATATACTAAACCGGTGGCTGGTACTACTCCTGGATATGCATCAGAGGTGTGTGGCCATATATAGCAGCTTCAGTAAATATAACCTGCCTACTTATTGACATCATTTGTTTGTCGTGGTCAAATCATATAAAGTAGGCATTAGCCATATTTTGGTTGCTTGTCAATGGGACAGGTTCTGGTGAGAGATGATGGGTAGTTTCCTTCAAGAGGTTTCTGTGTGAAAATTAATGAAGATGCTGTTGCGATTTCTCAAGCCTTCAACTAATTACAAGCTTGGGCTTGCAATTTCATCACACACACGACTTTTCATTTTAAACTGAAAGCTTGGGCTTTTTTACACACATCTTACAGTGAAATGGTTTGCATCTCATATATAAACAAATTAAAAAGAAGTCTGAACATGGATATGAAGCAATTGAAATTGAAAATTGGAAATTTTTTCTCTTCTCATCACTTTTTTTATTGTATGTGTATTAGGTGATCTTTGCTGATGGAACCTTCGTTGATGGTAGTACAAGTGAACTTTCATGTGACGGACCTTTAAGGGAGCCCTTTGCTGTATTTTGCCAGGTGTGTTGTGTTGTTTTCTTGTTTTACATATATATATATATATAATTTTCTTTTGTTTGCCTGGTTCAGGCTTTACTAATTCATTAATTCAGAGAGAGGATAAGTTTGAAATATTGAGATCTATAAAATTTAATTGGATAGTGTTAGCTAAAAATTCACATATATTTAATTGAGTATTGCTTGTATATCCTAATGCAGGGTGGCACCCATTGGACTCAATGGGGACTAGTTCTTGGAGAGGTTTTAAAATCCATCTAACTTCAAAACTAGCCATGCAATGAAGAGGATATTGTAGTGAAATTCATTGCGGGTTAGACAAATTTGCATGTACACTTATGGAGCCTCATTGTACTCGTATCCTTGCCATTATTGCTCAAGACCATCAAGCTCTATCAAATTGTGAATGTAAGGTACAGCTAGAATCTATATCCTGCCCTTAGTTATTTGATTCTGTGCAGTCTTAAGAGTGTTCTTTCTTTTTTTTTTTTTTTTTTTTTGCGCTTTTAAGTTGATGCAATATGACAGTTGACACAACACACAAAAGTGTAAATAGTGTGAAAACTATGGCTGATTGTCACCAATGCTTGGTTGTTCATTTTCTTTTTAAAGGTTTTGCGGTTTTCAGACTGAACTTTGCATAATCTTCCCGTGAGGTTGGTGGATCAGATGCTTACCCGAGCTACAAGACTACAATTTAAAGATAAAGAGACAACTGAGCACTTCAAGATACTGCTCGAGGGGGCAGAGTTTTTCTTGTATACTATTGTAGTTGATGCGATACAATTGTAGTTGGTTTTCCATTAGATAGAACATGAAACAGAATGTTAACAATTTTGTCATCAATGCTGGCAGTGGCATCAATTCCTGTTTAAAAAGTATCTGATTTTGTTGAAAATACTCCATAAGAGTTGGTTCATTGGCAAATTTACGTTTGAATAAGAAAGGAAACAAAAATTACGAGGGAAGTGCAGAGTTCGTCAGTCTGTCGTTCTCCCAGCTGAGCTATCCCAACTTGAAATGCAAAAATCCTTCAACTCTTTCAAACATTAAACAGCAACGACATGTTGATTGGTTCATTTGGTAAAAGACCCAATATGATGTGGTTTTTTTTTTTTTTTTTTGGTAAAAGCCAATATGATGTGGTTAGCTAGCTACAAAGAGTGTCAAATAATGTTTGAAATTGAACATTTGGGGTGATGGAGGTCTTATCATTTTTCTAGAATTGTATATTGGTTCGGTTCACCTTAATTGATTTTCCTTTTAAAATGCTACAAATGGACGATTATTATTCAGGGTTTACCAATCCCATCCTCAAACTTGACGTTTATTTTATCCTTATTTATGTACCGTACTGCATTAATCTCAAATTCTTCTATACAAGTTGCAGAGACCTAGATACCGATGTGAAACAGCTATAAAATTTGGTCTGCATCTACCTGAAATCTATAAACTTTGGTCCTCATCAGACTTCAATTTCCTCCAGAATAAATTTCAGAAAGTTAAAAAAAAAAAAAATGAAAAACGAAAAATGCGGTGAGCGTGGATCGAACACGCGACCTTCAGATCTTCAGTCTGACGCTCTCCCAACTGAGCTATCCCCGCTGTTGATCTTTTATTACAACTGACTATATATAACGAATTCTTACATTTCTTACTAACTTTCTCTCCCTCGTTTTCTAATTATTATGCCTGCGAGTGATCTTCCAACGACCATTCTTTGCTCTGTTTGGTTGCCGGTAAAATTGCATGAAGAGAAAGTGAAGAAATACTGAAACTTGGGAATCTTACACAATACTAGCTAGCGTATATCCTACATTTTTATTTGTATGTTTTTAGCAACCGATCGGACCGTTAGTTTGCAATATGTTTTTGATTGGGGAGCATATAGTTTGATTGATTCTTATTTAGCATTTATATGCATCATACTAATTGTTTTTGGTTAAAAGAATAATGGTTCTTTGGATATATATATATATATATATATATATATATTTGTTTTATTTTTTTTCTGGTTTAAATTTTCCGGGAGAGCATAGGAATTTTTTTTCTTGAAGTTTGTGACCTATGGTGTTAGCATTATCAATATAAATATGACAAGCAGAATTTCGGTCCAAGTGGTTGAAAATAAGGCTTACTTGTTGGTTGAAAGCTGATGACCATAAATAAAATGCTTTCTTTTCTTATTTTTCGTTCAGAGTAGCCCTATCCAGTCACTCCTGCTCAGTGTATTGAATTTCTAAAATGGAATTTTGATATCTTTATTTGAGGGCATTGAAATTAATTGACTGTGGAGCTAGAGTTGGTTATATTGGATTCGAGTTGTAAAGTAGACATTAGGAATGGGCATTAGGCACTGGTTATATTGTATTTGAGATGTAAAGCAATGAATATTTTATAAAATAAAATATTTAAGCTATTATCTGGTGAGGGCTAACAAATTAATCTTTGAGCTCCTTGTCCAGGTTTATACCCCTGTGCTTAACGAGAGTAATAATGTTGAATCCTCACTTTTCTGGTTTCCACCTTCTGTGTGATGCTTACAACAAACTTTGCTGTACAGCTTCTCTCAGAACATCTTTTCTACTGGAAGAAGCCAAAGAAGCAAAAAGCAATAATCATTGTTATACTTATGGCCCCCATATACTCAATCGGCTCCTTTGTGGGCTCGTTAGATTTCCAGGGAAGCAAAGCTCTCTTTATGTACTTGGACTCAATTAAGGAATGTTATGAAGCTCTGGTAATATTTCAATATTTGAAATCTTTTCTTAAATATTCTTCTTCCCGATTTTGATATCTTTTCTTACCAAGGGTCTTTATGATTTGAGGTATTCTGCCACCACTACCAGTACCAGGTGGTTTCAGACAATGCTGAAAACAATCAGGATATGTTTTTTTAGCATCATGGTGATGTAAGCCCATGGTCAGTAAACTACTACAAAGGGAAGTTCGAAACCAAAAAGTACTAGTGCTGCTTTAGTTATGGTAGCAGCAATGGTTAATTTGCCACTTCCAACAATATCTTTTCTTACCAAGGGTCTTTGTGGTTTGGGTATTCTGCCACCACTACCAGCATTAACTATTAGTTTGTTGCAGGCTATGCTAAAAACCATCAGGATATGTTTTTTAGCATGATGGTGGTGCAAGTCCATGGTGAGTAAACTACTACAAAGGGAAGTTAGAAACCAAAAGTATTAGTGTTCCACTAGTGATGGCAGCAGCAATGATTAATTTGCCACTTCCCATAATAGTTATCCAGGCATTGACTGAATGACTGTTTTTCTTTGTGTCAACACCGAACATTGAACAATTTTCTAGCATCTCCCTCTCACTCTCTGTGCCAAATTTTTCTGTTTGGCTAATTTTGTTGTGATCTAATAAAACATATCTAGCACCTGTTATCCTCTTTGTTAACTTGGATATATTCAGGTAAGTATTTTAGTCAGTGTATCTGTAAATTGCAGCCTTACACTGCTCATTTAAACCTCCATACATTGAAGCTTCTCAAGTACTGGACATGGCAGTTTGTTGTGATCCGCTCCATATGCTCCATTTTGATGATAACACTTCAACTTCTTGGGGTATACCCCAGTTGGGTCAGCTGGACATTCACAATCATTCTTAACATATCGGTGTCACTGGCTTTGTATTCTCTTATAGTTTTTCTATCGTGTCTTTGCCATGGAGATGGAACCACGCAAATCTCTTGCCAAGTTTTTGTGCATTAAAGGTATTATGTTCTGCTTTTGGCAGGTAAGTCATTCCTTATCCCTTCCATGTTATGCTAAAAGTTTATTGGAAGAAAATTATTCCAACTGTTACTTAACATTGCAGGAAAATGTTTCTGTGACTATCATAAAAATTGGCAATTTTTAGCTACATAAAATCTTTTAAAAACAGATCCATCTGGGAAATATATGAATACTAGTGCTAGAATGTCATCTTAATTCTCTGAACTGTAGAATTAATCTAACATTATTAGACATGCAAGATTACTTTGGATAGTGACCATGATCAGGTTCAATTCCCATTGATTGCCATTTCTTTCTTTTTTCTTTTTTAAATAAAAGTAATAATAAATATATTAAATATAATAACTAGATAACTAGAGAAAAAAAAAAAAAAAGGTTTTGTAGGATTCATATCCTGATCAGAAAAAGGTTCTTACAAAGACTTTTTTGACAGTACGGTTCTGAATAAAGATGTCTGATTGCATTTTCTCCTGCAGATTATATGTATTATGTCCCTTAAGCAGATGATATACCTTGGTGATGTTTTTATGCTTTTTATGATGCTTTTCGTTTGTATTTAAATGGTTCATAACAATTATTGGTTTCTTTTGAATCCTGCATGCTGACTCTGACAGGGTAAGTTTCAAAGCCATGCTCCGTAGTTATTTTTTGAGGCTGCCAACACTGTACTAGAAGCCTTAATATTCATGCTGAACTGTGACTCTTGTCTATCTACAAAAAGAGTTGTATATGCTTCAACTTTCAAAGCTGATAATTCTCACTTTGCTTTAAGAATGCTGGCCTTTTTACCATTTTCCTTGAGTAGACCTGGACTTGATACTATTTTTCTACATTAATTGTTCAAGGGAAATTATTGTATCTAATTAGATGGAATATTTTCAGGGAGTTGTGCTTGATATTCTTGTAGCACTGGGTATAATCCGATCTCATCATATCTGGCTAGATGTAGAACATATTGAGGAAGCCTACCAAAACATATTGGTGTGTGTGTGGAGATGGTTTTCTTTTCTGCTTTCCAGAAGTATGCATGCAGCGTTGCCATATAGGGATGATGGTAGTGCTACATCCAGAGTCAAAATAGATAAGAAGAGAGAATGATATCCTAGTACCCCACACAATGTGGACGAGAAAGTTTGTATTATGTTGTATGAAGTAGCATAGGTAATGCATCTTGTGGACGTCAAATTCTGAAAGTACTTATTGACAATTTCAACTTATGTGGGCTGTTATGGAAGTTTTTACTGATTTTGATTCCTCTCCCCCTCCCCCCCTTCTAAAACTTAGTAAAAGTTGATTCTTTTAAATACTTTTATTTTGGTTTAAATGTTTGAAGATCATAGTATGACTCTTTCAAGTTGGAGCTACATCTTAATTAATGGAAAAAAGTGTCTCAAAAGAATAAAGGCTAACAAGCTAGTGATTTTTTTCTTAAAAAAAGAAAAAAAAAAAAAAGCAGACAAAAATAAGATGATGCAGTCAAATAAAGATAGCTGAGTTGATTTGCTATTTACACCTTAATAATCTAATAATTGTGAGTTTGATTTTAGTTCCTAGTTTTAAAAAACTAATAAAATCAGTTATTGTTTGATCAAATTCTAACTAGGTTAAACTTTCTAGCACCGGAGAAAAAAAAAAGAGTTTAACTTTGATTGGTAAGGAATAAAATATATAAATCTTACAAAATATTTATTAAATATCAGGCTTTTGGATGATCTCTGTAGCTTTTGGCTGGCAGGATCAAATATGGTTAAGATCTGAGATCAAGTAAGAAGGGCCTGAAAGTCTAGTCAACAAAGTCCATACTAATTACTCTAGCCATACGTGTTATATCAGAGGATAATTCGGATTCATATCCGGTAAGCGAAAGTGAAAGTTCTCTCTTTTAGAAACTATGGAGTTAGTATAAAAATTCATCAAAAAAAAAAAAAAATGAAGTTAGTATAAAAACCAAAACTGAAAAAAAGAAAAAATCTTTTCCATTTTAAACCACCATGAAGTCCTCCATGTACAGTTTTAAGCCAGTGTTATAGATAAAACCACAAAATTCCCATCTTTGCCATGACAGCAGTCCTCCAAATCTCCATCAATTTCTCAGCCTGCAAGTTGAGAACTTTGCATGATGATGACATATTCAAGAAACCCATTAAGTTGAATCTTCCAACAAGGAGAAAAATTGGTGCTTTTCATCGCAACAGGTTCAGAGCGAGGGGTTTCCGGGAGAGATGGTCATTCTCTGGAGTGGGTCGGAGAGAAGATGGGATTTTGGTGAAGGGTGAGGAGTGGAAGAGGAAGAGGAAGAAAGGGGTGGTTATGGTGAGGTTTAATCAGGGGTTTGGTTTTAATGGCGGTGGAGGTGGTGGTGGTGGGAGTGATAATGGTGCCACTGCAAGGCTTCTGGGTAATATAGCTTTGGCTATTGGATTGACTTATCTTTCAGTTACTGGGCAGCTTGGTTGGTTGTTGGATGCAATTGTTTCCATTTGGGTGGGTATTCTTTTCCACTCACTTCCTTGTCTGTGTGTGTGCCTCTGAAACTTAGGAATTTTCGTTGTTATGGATATATTAGCTTGTTTTGTAGTTTTGGTTAAACCTTAAATATCTTTTGTGTGAACTTCTTCTTCTTCTTATCCATGGTCAATAGTTTAACTCAGTTTATTATTAATCTGGAGTTGGTTGCTCAACATGCTCTGATATTTTAGTCTCTGATCTACTTTTGTGTTCTTTGTTGAAATTTGGAGAATGATATAATTTTTCAATGCTTGCCTTGGCAAATAAATCCTGTTTTTTTTTCCTTATTATGTTAAAGACTAACAGCTAATGTAATAGTTTTTGTTTTTCCTCCCGGTTTCAAGTGTCTAATATAATCATTAAAATTGTAAGACCAACACGTTCTTTGTATTCTTGATGACTTTGACGTATAACGTTTGTTGATGTTTGACGTGATTGATGCGTTTTTATATTCAGCTCTTTGTAGTTATCGTACCAATAGTTGGTTTGGGTGCTTTTCTCTGGTGGGCAGGACGGGATATAGTTCAAGACAGTGTAAGCCATCTTCCTTTTTCTTTTTTCTTAGTTTGATTTGCATAACTGAATTTTTGGGTGTGACATGAATTCTTTTCTAATAATGTCAAAATTCAAAACTGTTCAAGGATGTAATAGATCCATGTTTCTCAGACGCTCTCTCCTTAACAAGTTTACATCATATCCTTTAAAATGAGTTTATATAATTGAAAAGGTAACTCCTAATAGCAATTGGGGATATATATTACAATTTTTATGTTCTGTTTGAATTTATGAATTTAGAAGAAGGGGTTTAGATCTAAATACTAGCATATATTGTTAAGTTTTAGCATAAGTTAAAGTTTTTCTATAGATACAAAAAAGAATATATCATAATAATAAAAAAAAAAAGAAAAAGAGAAAAAGAAAATTATAATAATAATAATAAGAAGAAAAGAGAGTGTGTCATTTCAATTCCTGTGTCTGACTTTAAAACTTAATCTTATTTTGTCTGGCTTTAAAACTTAATCTTATTTTTTCTTCTCCTGCCTTCGTTAATTGGTTTACTATTCGGTGCATGTGCAGTGCCCAAACTGTGGAAACGATTTTCAGATTTTCAAGTAAGACCAATTGAACCTGCAATAATATCATTTTGTTGAAACTTATGTTAGTTGAATTTATTTTCTGTGGAATTAGTTTTTTATTATTGATTTGTCTCACTTGGACTATAATGCAACTTTTGCAGATCTTCTTTAAATGAGGAAGTGCAGCTTTGCCCCTTCTGCAGTCAACCTTTCTCTGGTAAAAGTTAATTCTAGATTGTTGTTTTGCTTCTTTGCATTCCAATAATTTATTAGAACTCTTGCCAATACTGTCATTTTTTTACTTTGTAACCCATGGTTTGAACAATCACTGAACTCTTAAAAATTCAGGAGGCATAAGTAAATAAAACGGTAATAGATACTGAAACATAATTAATTACATAATTTTCCCAATAAGTTTCTGAAAAGCCTAAAATTTATAACAATTGCAACATTAGAGGAAGAAATTCTTTAAAGTGGATTTTTGATGTTAGATGTGTGTGAATTTGTATATTCTACACGTGCATTACCTGATAGTATTGTTTTGTTAAATTCTTTACGTCTAGAGCACGTAATCTTATTATGATTGCACATTCCCTTTCTATGCTTTCTTTGAGGCTCTATGCAATGAAGACAAGAGCTGTAATATGGATCTCCCCCATATGTCATGGTTGGCAACTTAGGGTGATTATATATATATATATATATATTTTTTTTTTTTCATTTTGATAATTTGTACTACATAATAAAAAGAGTCTTTGCATTGCTCTCACGTCTTTATGTTTTGCTTTATTTCAGTGGTGGATAATAAGTTTATTAGGGACTCTGTGAAGTTCTCCAACCAGTCTACAACATTTGGACAGGCATTTAATGATTTTTATAGTTCCAGTAAAGGTTATCTTTGGAAGCCTCATGCTGTTTTCCTCTTTCAGAGTCATTTGGTTTAAATTTTATATAGATAACTTGCTAATAATTGAAACTTTGATGAATCCAAATTTTTCTACTTGTCTACTACTAATGTTGATTAAATATGTTACCTGAAATTTCACTGTTACAGAAAAGGATTCTTCTAAGTCAGTTGTTGATGTTGAAGCAGAAATAAAAGATGCAGACTGAGGCCTGACAGCTTAACCACCTGGTATGCTGTAAAGGCCCTTAATATAATATTGAAAAAGTAATTCTTAGAGGAAAAGCATATGGATTAATTAGATTTATGAGTTATATTGAACACTCTGTAGGATTAATAAGTATTCATTTTGGTGGGATTTCGAATTGGTTATGTTTATAATTTTATCAGTATTCAGATCTTCTTGTTCTCCCTTGACATTAGATGTCTGAGCTTAATAATCCTTACAGGTTTTCAACTGGAGATACACTCTCATGTCAGGACCCATTGAGTTGTTTTTGGACAAGAGTGGTGGCAAAGTCACATCAGATGTAAGCTAAGTTTTGACTGATAATATTTGTGTCATATGTTGTATATTACTTGTTGACACTAATTGATTATCCCCTCCCATTTTTTATTTTTGTTGTTACTTTTGTATTTATATTGAGCTTGTAGAGAGCAAATGATGTTACCGTATAAATTAAAGTTGTAATTGAGAATCTTTTTGGTTCCATGAGTTATCTTGCTGCTAATTCAGCCTATGAAGAAACTTTGGTCCACTCTTCCTGAATATCAATGTTTTATGGTGTTTTGAATTCCTATTCTGCCAATTTAAGTTTGAAATTCTATCCATCTTGCTTCTCTCTTCCGCCTTGGAAAGCTGGTTTTGGTTTGAGTGTGAGGATTGCAGCTTCTAGTAATAGATGGACATAATGTCCTAAATGCCTTTGCCCATTTTGGCATTGCAGTTGCTTCGGTTTTATTGTCAATTCCAGTACTAGTTATTTGGTTGATGAAAAATATTGATCTGGTGTTATCTTTCTATCAAAAATTGTAAACTTTACTGAAAATTATTCACTCGTGCATTTCAGCTTCCTTTTCTCATCAGTAGTCGGAAGTTAATAAAGAATTCATTAGTAATTTCTAGAAATGGATGTGCTTTGAGTCGTTAACCAAAGGTAGCAGTTCAAAACTTATAAATCAATAAGCAAAAATATGCTCCGATACTTATATTCTGCAACTTGTACAACACCATAACAAAGAAATTAAGTAAACCCGTATTGTCATTCACACATAACCTTCAGTATTATTCTAAGTGGTCAAATATAAAACTAGCATCTTCCCCAACCATTGACATCTAATTCTGTCATCAAGAAATCTATTGGTGAGGCCATGGCACTGCATAGAATTTCATCAGACCATCTTTGCAGTGGTGGCTATTGCCACCATCACTGGCAAAGTAATAAGGCTTCCACTGGTCCAGCACAACCTCAAAGCCATCACCGCCTCCTTGCGTCGTATTTCCCAACAGATCTGCGTCGCTCAAATTGCAATCTGTATAGCTCCAGAGGTACGGCAGCAAGTAGACGCTGTAAGCAGAGCTGGAGTTGCTTGGAGGATCGTACTTGAAGACTACAAAATCAATACACAGTGAAACATACAAAAACCATACTAACATTTAGTAAAATTCCAGTATTATATAATTTTTCCAAATAACGATTAGTTAATGGTGCATACCCAGTTTGTCATTGATGTAAAAGGGACTGTTTTGGATTGCCCAGTCAGTGTAGTTGAAGCCAAAACGCCAACCTTCAGACCCTCCAACGACAATGGTTCTGGCCTGGCAGACTGCCATCAGAGAGACAGTCATGAGAAGCATGAACCATTTTGCTCCATGGCTCCGACCCATCTTCATCTTCATTGTCTAGTAATAGGAACACCCCAAGTGAAATATGAGGCCGTGGTTTGGGAGAAATTACTGATGGTGTTTATATAGGAAAAGCTTTTGGCCTCCATGTTTATAAAGAACCGAGTAAAGTTCTGAAATTTCAACTCGAGAGACTTTTAAAAGGGCTGTGTTCTTTGATTCCTTTTTCATTTGGTAAAGTTACATTTAGACTCAGAGGGAGACTGCAATGAACTATTGTTGGGTTGACCAGCAAGTTTAGGTCATGAAATTTGGTCATTTACCATTTACAAGAGGAATTTGATGGTAATTGTCATGATTAATTAGGTATTAAAGGTCATCCAACTCAATGTGGGTTGGTTGGACCTTAGAAACATTAGAACCTGGGTTCAAAGGTCAACTCAGGGCGTATATTTTCATCAGTTGCGGCCTTGCTTAGTCGCTGCACTAAGACTTTTTTTCTCTTTGGATAGAGGCCACAGTCAACGGTCTTAACATTGGTGTTTAAATGACCACAAAACCATAACCAGTTAGTATTTATGAAGTGTTTTAGCTAAGAAATTGATTTAAGCTTAAAGAAATATTTTTCAGTACAACAGAAATCATGTGAATACGGATAATAGAGACTCTCTCTCTCTCAACTCTTAAGGCAGTTTTTGGTTGACGGGTAAAGCAAGGATTTATTTGGTAAAGAATGTATGCAATCTTTTAAACCGATAAAACCATAGTTTTACTTGAAAGTTTAAATATAAACTCAAGAACTCTTAAGACAATCAAACAACCTTTAAAGGTCCATGGGACAGATTATTATATTATAAGAAAAAGATTTGCTAATGCTCGAGTCCCAGAACCACTGTTATAAAAAAAAAAAAAAAAAAAAAAAAAAAAAAAAAAAANAAAAAAAAAAAAAAAAAATTTCATTATCATTTTAACGAGTCATTTACAACCAGACTTGTTCAAACTAAGGTGTCTATAACATTCAAAAACAGCCTTCATTCTCCAGGGAGTGCAATGGTTTTGAAGCCATGTAAGCAATTAATTTATTTTTTGCCAAAGAGATTCTGAAACAACCCCAAAATCAGTGTGATGGTTCTCCGACTTTCTGCAAGGAGAAAAGGCCTATTAAAGTTTGGTAAATCATTATGTTAGAATATGCATAACAACACTAGAAAAACAATTCAACAGTAACTTCAAGTCAAGAAGTGACAACAATATGCATCACTAGTACAGAAACTACCTATTAATGCACATAGCCTCAAACCCTGGATCAGTAAGAGGCATAACCAATCAAGAAAACCCTCCAAATTGACTATAATAATTTTACAAAGCAAGTTTTCAGCTCCTGAACAGCTGCCTACACTCTATAGTCCAGGAAAAGTTAAGGGCATATCATACAATAGAATAGATACTACCTTGATTGGTTCAGATGAACATGGAGTTGAAATGAACAAACACACACAGGACACTAGGAACTTAATTGAAATCCAGACAGAGAAACAAGAATGCTTTAAGAAATACATGCAATCATCATCACTATCGTTTTTGCTAATACTATCAAAACACAGGTTACAGAAGTACAAGCAATCATGGTACTTCCATAAAAAAAGAAACAGTTTAAAGGTTCCTATACAAGTTAAGAGCAACTGGTCAAATCAATGATCGACTTTTATGAGAAACTTAAAACATGGCAGAAACAAACATACAAATTCCTACGTGAGCTAAAAAATTAATGAGAAAAAGATTAACTCATAATTCTAAGGTATAGGAAGCTACCTCTTCCTTATTGTCCTTCTTGCCTTTAGTAAAAAACTTGAAGCCCCCATAAAAGAGTAAACCCCATCCAGTTAAGGAGACAATCACAAACTGCAAATAAAATAAAATAAAAAGTCTTAGGATGCTATAATAATAAAAATAAAATTAAAAAAAAAAACCTTATTTTATTCAATTTATTATAGTAACCAGGCGTAACAAGCTATAACCATATAGAAACATAGACTTAGAAAAACAATATTACTTAACCACTGCATTTTTTTCTTTTTATCTATCAAACAATTTCTTGATTCATAATCAGGAATCTATAATCATAGTCACATAGATTATCATCATATGGCCTTCAATGTGTGGGCACTTAATAATCCCAAAAGTCTTCCTCAACAGTATGGAATATGTTACAATATACTTTATAGAGGTGATAGTTTAATCTAAAAGCATGCCGTAATAAGCATCGCACAATTAGAAGTCTGGCCAACATTCAAAGCAGGAAATTCATCTAACTGTGGAAAGTGATATCTTCGTAGTGACTCAAGAATACAGATAAAGTAATATACTACAGAAAAAAATAAATCTCTCAGAAATCAATATAGAACTCACATGTTCTTCTTTCCATTTAGATGGACTCAATGGGTCCTGCCAAAAGTTCACCTTAAGAGGTCCATGATGATCTGCAACAAGGTCAAAGTAATAAAACCATTAACAACGAAGGAAGATAATCTTTTCACATCCTTTATGCAAACTAGTTCCATCTTTTCCTTATGCATCACAAGTTCAACAGCCCAAGCGCCTCTAATTCAAGCTTTACTAATCTAATAGGAATCAACCAAGTTGTCTTTTTCTTTGCCTAAACCTCAGAAAGGTCATTTTTTGTTATCATCTATTGCACATTTTTCCACAAAGAGAGTACCTCCGAATAAGCATGAAACTTCCTTTTAAATCAAACAATCATGCACATGTATAAAAAAAAAAAAAAAGTTGTACGTAAATGGATATAAAAACATTACTGTAACAATAAAATTAACGTATTGAACTTAAAATAGTACTTCCTATGAAACTTCTAAGAGCAAACCCTCATCTGAAATAGGGAGCTTCCCGTTACGAAAGCTTTGGAAATTCATAGAGCTTCATGGTTCACACAAAACCATTACAATGTACAAGTGTCTTTCAACAACCAGGTAAGAATTCAGTGAGATATTCATGTTACGGCCATGGAAAGAGATTTCATCTGGGACCTTGTATACGAAATCAGATTTTTGATATCGCACTTCATTCAGAGGGTATTACAATTTTAGAACAAGAAAATTCTGTCACAAAAATTGCATGCACAGACAATGCAAATACCAGAACAAGACGTTGCAAAAGTAAAATACACGGAAATAAAACGAAAATCCATTTGAATTCAATTCACGCAGAGAAAAAAAAATGCCCAGCTCCACTTGGCCAAACCATTCGTTAATACGAGTAAGATTCTTAAATCTGTCTTAGATTCTTTCCTTTTCCGCTTCTTCAACAACCAAATGGAGCAACAAAGGAAGAAAATCGAAATATGGAAAGCTTTAATTGAAAAAATTAAAATTAAAGAGAAGGTAATTTACGGCCGCGCCGATGGACTAGACTAGCGGCTTGAGCAGTAGAAGCCGATTTAGGAGATGAAAGCCGAGCAAGATTCGCCGCTTGGCGAGCCGCTGCTGTCCATGCCGCCATTGTTCAGTGCTCAGAGAGAGAGAGAGAGACTTTCTTTAGAGTGTACATAGGTGGATGTTCAGTGAAAACGACGAAAGTAGAAGGGCTTTATACAGTGATGCGGAGGAAAAGTTTCTGGAATCAACTTCTAGTTCTAGGATGACGTACGGATAACGACTTGCCGCATGAACCATTGAAACAAACGACATTGGGCCGTATTTTTTATGGGCTTTATAAATTTCAACACCATATGTAAATATGACGCGAACACGAACGTTTTGTGCGTGTTCAGATTTATCTCAAACGGATTGACTCATTATAAATCTCTTATTTTAAAATTTTTTAACGGGATAACTCACAAAATCTCATTAAACCTATTATAGACATATTAATATTTAATAACAATTTAATAATTTAACTAAAAAAATTCTAAAGAAATGAAGATGTGATTGAAATTGAATATGTTTATGTATTATTGTTATTTCAAACAATATTGTTTTAGATTTTTATTATTCATTTGTAAAAAAATTTAAGTATTATGTTTTTGTAGTTTGTTATTTTTTTTAACATGTAATAAGTATGTTGCTTTAGTTTTTATTTTTAATTTGTAAAAGGATACAAATATTTATATTTGTCTGTGCTTTATTATTTTTTAGTATGAACTATAAATCAAATATATTTTAATTTTTTTTAAAATAATTTTGAAAATAAATTTAACGTGTTAACGAATTGGATAACAGATTATATGATAATTTTATGAATGAATTTGAGTTTATATATTTTAATACGAAAACTTAACAGTTTAAATTTAAATAAAATATTTTTAATATGATCACAAATATCTAATCAGAATCGACTAACTAGGCCCAAGCTGGAAGCTTTAGCCCGTCTCTTTTATTATCTATTTGATTTCCAATCCTATCCATGTTGTTAATAATAGTTAAAATTATATTTTTGTTCCCCAAATCAATAGTAAAAATAATAACAACAATAACAGTAATACTAATTTTAATAATTTAAAAAAATAATAATTTTTTTTTAAATTTTCACTTTATTATCTCATACTCACAAAAATAATAATAATTTTATTAATTTAAAAAAATATAAATATTTTTAAATTTTCCACCCACCTAATTCAAATCTAAAATGTGAAAAATCTAGAATCTTTTAGATATAAATATGAATGACAAACCAACTAAGTTAACTCCATTTAATAATAATAATAATAAGGTTACATTTTAAATTTTAAATTTTTTTAAAAAATTTTTATTGTGAAAATTATTATTATGTTAACTGAAGTACATAATGATCACAAAATAAAATTGTTGAAAAAAAAATTTCAAAAATTTCAAAAAATCATCCACTCTCTTTAAAATTATTGAAAAGAAAAAATAAAAAAAATCATCCACTCTCTTGTAAAGAGAAATATACAGAAATAATACTTAAAATTCATTTTACATGTAAATCAGCAGAGATAGCTCTAGTTCATATATTGCTTGAACCAAAATTATTTCATTTCCAAGACTCCACTATGTACAACATTATTATTTTCAAAATTACAATGGCTATCTAAGGATTTGGTTGCTCTGCCTCTGGTGTTTGAACACCGTCTCCTCTTACAGACGGGAACGAATAAATACTTTTTTCCTAAGATTTTGCACAATATTATTGCCTTCATCTGATGTCTTTCCCAGAGACCCTGTTCCTGCTGCTATGCATTTTGCTGATATCTCATGCTGTTGCTTTATTTTATTAATGTCTTCTTCTTGCATTTTCTCCATCCTTGCCTGCATTTTCTCCATCACTAACTTGAGATTTTCTGGTTTTCTATCGTCATTCAAAGAAACTGGAAAGGGCTCATATTTTGATACTGGATGCTCATTCTTTTTGACTTGCTTCTTTCCTGAAAAACTCAAATGGTGAACAAAGAAATAGAAAAGGGGATGCAAAATGATTGACTATGAAAAATATTATCTGAAAGCTAGTAATGATAGCTGTAAATTAGAAACAAATCCACAAAAGATTGAGGAGGTTCAGCAAATGATTGAGTAGGCTACAAAATAGAATGTTGTCTGAGAAGAGATTTGGAGTCGATTGTTGCAAGAATAAGAAATTATAATATTGCAATGAGCTGAGGAAATGATTTATAATTATGAGTATTCCAGTATGAAAACTGTTAAACGGCACAAAAAGCAACTTGTGTCAGCTTAACCAATACCCTGGAAACCCGAAAAATGTCCTCAAAGAGATAGATAACAAATTATTATGCAATGAGACTAATGCCTATAAACAAGTTTTTCCTTTATTGATAGGAAACCGACCATGACCTGTCTACCTATTGGCAGATCAATTCCTACTAACAAATGTTTACCAAAGAAAAATTTCCACCAATAATTGTAATTCTCTATCAGAGTTTCTTTCTAGGAGCTTAAAATATAGTAGATGTCTAGTTGGAATATGGTGTATACGAAAAAAGTGTAGAAGAAAATTAAATCCAGCTTCTCATATTACCTATGTATAAGGCTGTTCCTCACTCCTACGAAGCAGTTGTTTTCTTAAACTGCCTTTCCTTTGCTGAAATAATCATACACCAGGATAGGAAGTTTGTGCTATGATACCCAATTACTGTCCAGAGTAAAGACACACGAGAACCGTTTATGAACATAGGTCCTCCTCCTAAGTGATAATATGCAAAACCAACTCTTCTTCTTAGATTATACAAAAAAAAAAAAAAAAAAAAAAAAAAAAAATTCCTCTTTTTTTAAACTAAAAAAAAAAAAAAAAAAAAAAAAAAAAAAAAAAAAAATATTCCTCTTCTTGTTAACTCAACCTGTGCAGATCAACTCTGCATGCATTACCTTACTATAGGGTAAAGGAATTACCAACTGATAAATCTTGACCAAATCACCAAATTTAGTCAATATTTTGAGGTGCATGTTCTAAACAAGGGAGAAAGATGCTTAAAACTTATGACAGTCGGGCGAATTTACCTGAACTTGCAACTTTTACCAATTCCTATTACAATTTTCTGCAGTAGCTTAACTTTATGTTTCATTTTATTTATAGTTAAAAAATAGATATGGCAAAAATGCTAGCATTCAAACTGAGAAGCTCCTTTTAAAACATGAAAATGCAAATTGCATTTGTTATACAGAACTGAGCAGCAAGTAAAGCAATAAGAACAATACAAAACCTATATACAATCCAAACAATCCTGTGATTTTCCCATGAATATAACAGTGACACGATGGTCAAGTAAAACCCTTTTCGTCTATTCATTTTGTCTTTCACTGGCATTTTGAATGACCATCAATCTGAATATGGTGAGTACCGCAAATTTTTGTAATTTTAGCAAGTATTAGAAATTCAGAAACATGGGCAGAAACGAAAAGATTAAAACTGAATCGAAATATTCATGAAGGAGTAATAGAAAAATGATTTAAAAAATGTCAAC
Source organism: Ochetophila trinervis (assembly GCA_003254975.1). Classification (NCBI taxonomy): domain Eukaryota; kingdom Viridiplantae; phylum Streptophyta; class Magnoliopsida; order Rosales; family Rhamnaceae; genus Ochetophila; species Ochetophila trinervis. The sequence goes on from QANX01006663.1 coordinate 182,978, forward strand.
CAAATTAAAAATATCAATTGATTCCTCAATTATCCAATCCAAGTAACCATTTTTACGAACATATAAGGTGCAAGACAAGGAACAAACCTGTATGGGATTTGAAGGAATGGATGAAGTTAGAATCAAAAGCGAATTTGGCGATGTGGTTCAGAAGAACACTAAACTTTTCGAGACGATGGGGTTTCGGTCTGTGCTCTGCCAAATTTCGGATTCTTCCAATTCCAACGGTGTCTGCCATTTTATCCCATACCCTACAGTACTTTGAACAGCGGTTGGTTTACGCTATAGATTAGTCTCTTTTCCGAAAATTTCTGTCTTGAATTTAACAGAAAATATCCGTCAAAAGCATCTAAAATAAGTTTTTCTTTTTTCTTTTATGGAATCTAAAATAACTTATTATTATTCTCTTTTTTTGGCCAATGTTTTTATGGTCCATCTATATTTTGTAGATTTCTATCAAAAAAAAAAAAAAATCTATATTTTGTAGATTTCTTTTAAATTATATGCTCCTTGTTAAAAATAGATAATTAAGGCTTCGATAGTAAAATTATTAAAAATATATTTTTAAATTTGAGATCTAAAAAATTTTAATTTTTCAATTTGTAATAAAAAAATCAAAAACTCCATCGTATTTCTAAAGTTTTTATATGGAAATATCATTAGAGCTATAAATATTAAATTGATTTTTAAAAATATTTGTATGCGTTTAAAAAAATTAAAAAATAAATTAATTAAATATTATTGTATTTTTTATATTCGCAAACATTTTGATAGCAAAAAATCACATGATTTTTTAAAATATTTTTTATCAGTTTCATTGACATCTTTGTTATTTTTCCACATTTTTATTTTAAAAATATTTTTTTATTAGCATAAATGTATACTCGGATCAAAAATATTTTTTGATATCTATTAATAATTATTAATTAATTATATATTCTATTAAATTTTTTAAATTTTTAAAAATTTTGGTAGCAAAAAATGACATGATTTCTTAAAAATTTATATCAGTTTCATTGAAATCCTTTGTTATTTCCCACATTTTTACTTGAAAAATTATTTTTAAGTGCCATAAATGTACAGTGAGATCAAAATATTTTTGATAGCTATTAATAGTTATTATTAATTATTTATTTTATTAATTTTTTTCTTTTTAAACAAAATTAGCTTTTATAGAAATTAAAAAATATGAATAAAAGTTTTTAAAAGTATATATTCACTTTCACAATATATAAATTATTTTGTCTTAACATTTATTTTAAACATTATTATTGAAGATCAATTATTTTTAAAATACTATCTATGTTTATGTATCATATTTATTTGCACAATCCATCCATTGGAAACGTTGTAAGTTGTTTTTCTTGGAATTCTCATATGTGATGTTCAGCTAAAAAAAACCTTCAAATAGTTGTCTTTTTTTCTTTTGGTAAAACTAAATATAGTTGTCTTCATTTACTGCAGAAAGAGCAATTTCAGTTCTTTCTTCAACTATACATTGATTGATCTACTTAAAAAATACATTGCCTCGTCTACTTAAAAAAAAAAAAATACATTGCCTGATCATCTTCTTTTGGGATAATATTACACGTTTGAATGTGGAATATATAATTTACAGCCATGACTGATGCTGCCCAAGACAAGCCGAGACTGCATTCGAGAGTTAGAAATGAGTGTTGGGTTCCTCCCTGTTTTGGACATTTTAAAAGCAAAGTTGACGGTGTTGATTAGAAATGACCAAGGTGAAGTAATGGCAGCTTTAGCTAAACCATTCCATCAGAATTTCAATCCTTTATTTTAACTAGTGAGCTTTTAGCAAATTATGAAGCTCTGGTTTTCTCTCTTTAAACCAGTTTCAGCTATGGAGAAACAGCGAGTGACTTTCGACAAACAGTTTATTGTTATCTGATTTTTGTCACTTTAATACCATACGATGTTTTTCTGGCTAGATATCAGATTTCGTTATTGACTCCTGCAAGATAAGACGATGGCGTCAGATTGGGGGCCGGTGGTATCACCGGCGTTCCCATTCCAATGCCTAAGTCAGTTACGGGGCTATTCCAAAAGACATTTTTCAGGCTTCCCTCTGATATTCCATTGTGCAGCCTGCCTGGGATTCTGCGCAGAAGGGCCTTTTTGAAACCTATTAAAGGTGTGATGACGACTGATTTAGGATTGTCAGGGAGTATTTATAGTTTAAATCTCAAGAAAACCGTCCCATTCTCACTCATCTAACCTTACTTTAAGTACCTCACTTCAATGACTTGGATGCTAAGGTTATGAACTCTCATACGTTGAGATTGTGACATCTAAACTTAGAAATAAGGGAAGTACTAAGCCAAGAACAACAGGCCAACGGAGCTGACTTATTCCCCCGTCCAAGCCCACGCCGCTCCTGGGCTTGCCCTCGGCCCTGCCTGACAGGCCGGGCTTTGCATGTCCGTGACTGATGGGCCTCATTCATAGTGGTTTTTGTGTGAGTTAGAAAGGGTCTGAGAGGTTCTTTGACCCATATCCTAAAAATCCCCATAATACAGTTATTTTGAGTCAAAAGTGTGAAAGCCATTTGGGGACAAATTGCTTTATCACTGAAGATATCAAGAACATTTTGTTAACAGATCCTGGTTTTTAATGTTCTTTTGTGGGTAGGAAAGCTAATAAAGGTGCTAATAAGATAGCAAAGTTTGCTTTATCTTTAGTTTCCTTTGAAGCATGCTTGGAGCTTGGATTAAGTAGCTGGATGATTACTTCCTTTTGTTCAAGTTGATGTTTGTAATCTTTCTGTTTGTTGAATGAAAAGTCTTATAAGGTTCATTTTCAAGTGGCAAAGTAGTAGTTTTCTCAATAATGAACTCAGTACAACAACAAAAAATAAAAAAAAATTCAACATTTTCCAAACATAAAGTATTTTTATTATTTGTTAGACATATTACATTTTTTTTTTTGGTAAACAGACATATTACATAATACATATAGATGTTCTACTGCATAATGCATGTGCCAAACTCAGCAGCAAAGGAAATCCTTTTCTCTGCCAGATCACCTTTTTTCACCTCAGGTTTCAGCTTCCCAATCCGCTCAATACCCCTGTTTTCCACATCACTCCCTCCTTCTAAGAAAGCCCCGACTACCTTTCCTCCGCTGTACCAATACGTTATGAACTTGGGTTTTGTAGATGTCACTCTCATATCCTCCCCAAATAGCAACTCTTCACCTACATTGTCTCCACAAAATCTCCATGATAGATCAAAGCTACGACAACTGAAGCAAGGAAGGAAGTCATACTCTGAAGTCATGAATTTCCCATCTTCACTCTGCTTGATAGCCATCACTGCCTGCTTTGCTGATTCTCGAGCATGGTCAATATGTTCTACTCTTTTTGTTCCACCACTGAAAGGGAAAGTAGCTACATCTCCCACTGCATACACATCTGCGACGCTTGTTCTGAAACACCCATAAGTTTTGATACCGCCTTTTTCCAGCTTAACCTGGCCTTCAAATAATGAAATTCGAGGCTTTGCTTCAACACCAACGACAACAATATCAGCTTCCAGAACCTGACCAGTGTTGAGTTCCACTGCCGCTGTTACCTCATCGTTACTATTTGAAAATCTGGACTTGAACCCGACTGGGACTGTGTTTTTGAAAAGTTTGATTCCTCTGTTTTCGTAGTAGCCCTCGTAGAAAGAAGCGATGGCCGGAGTGAAAATGTGGTGCATAAGCCGCGATTCTCTGTACACCAACCTAACATCGAAGCCATTGAGTCTCAAAGCTGCTCCAACTTCAAAGCCAATGTATCCACCTCCAATCACCACTGCTTTTCCTAATTTTTTCTTTTCCCGCATTGTTCTTACGATTTGATCAGCATCCCAGATTTCTCTCAAGTAGAAGATGTTTGAGGCATTCTTAGCTCCTTGTACATCCAGCTGAGCTGCTGCAGAACCGTTTGCAATGATCAAAGTCTGATACCTAAACACTCTTCCAGCTGCACTGGTGAGAGTCTTGGAAGCGAGATTTGCATTCGCTATTTCTGTTGTGAGTATTAACTCGATCCCTTTTTCTCTGTACCATTCTGCTCCAACAAAGACATCGGAGCTTGGAAGTGTTGCGGCGGACGATGCGCGTGGCAATAGATATGACTTGCTGAGTTCGGATCGATCATAAGGTGGTACTGCTTCTTTGGATATAATTGCTAGCTCCCCTGGCTTCAGACCTTGATTTGTAAACTCTCTCGCTGCGTGCACTGCTGCAACCCCACCGCCAAGGACGATGTACTTGAAACTTTTTTCTTCAGCAACCACCGGCTTGCCCTTCTGGACGAGTTCCTGAGCTTCTACAATTTTCGCATCCACAAGTTTTCCAACATGTGCACGCGACAGAAAATTACTTTCTTTAACTTCTTGCTCAATTTTTCTTACTTCGCTGTTGATGTTTTCAACATTGATTGACCAGTTTTTGACTCGATCTTCTTTGTTCATTTCACCGATCGTACATTTCCACTCTATACGGATCTTCAGCCTGTTTACCTCTTCTAATATTCCTTTGAGGGTTTTCATATTTTGTTCGCTGCCGTTTTTGTAATACTTCGCATATCCGGTAATCAGGGACCCCGTTTCAACTATTCTTTTAAAAACAAGCTCCCAAAGGAAGGTCCTGCGCTCAAGAAAACCAAATCCATTTATATACAATTGAAGCAAAGCGAAACAATTTTTAAAATGGGTTCTCATGCTGTTGGAATTTGCAATATTGAAACACTTGCTCAGCAATTATTTTGTTGGATCTACATGATTTATTTTGATATTATGCATGATTATTGACATAGGATGACATGGTATAATGCTTTCTCAAAGTTAGTTATTTGAGCCAAAGGCTTGTAGTTTAGCCTCGTCGTCTTCGTTGAGAAGGCAGACTTATCACTACCTTTGACTAACTCTGTTAAGCTTGTTCAGTTAGTGAAGTGGACCAGTGATAGTCAGATTAATTCATCTTGGGAATTAAATTTTAACTTCCTATGTCAAATTGGTATAAAGCCCCGGTCCTTTCCACGCTGTGATGGCTAATTTCGATGAAAGGAGTATACATGCTTCTGGTGAAGAACAGAGCATGTATCATTTTGGTAATTCTCTTTTCTGTTTTATGACTTCTTATATCACTTTCTCAACATTGCCTGGAGCTGTTCTATCCTATATAGTTTCATTGCAAGTTGCAGCTTTAATTTAACTTGGAGCTTGTTTTGGGACTATTTAACTATACTCCTAGGCTACTTTATTGGCTAAGTAGTCTCCTTGAGGTGACTTTTGTCAACTTGTTTAGTCTCTACTCTCTCCAAGTAAATAATGAACCATATCACTTGGCAGCATATTTAACTATTTATGCTAAATGTAAATATGGCTTAAAGAAATGTAAATTATCAGCCAGGACCAAATTATTTTCTCTTCTAGCACAGTATAGTATCTGAAAAAATGTGAGTCCCCTAGTTTACATTTACACTAGATCGATAGGTGCATAAAGATGAATTATTAGAATGCATACCGCAAGTTCATCTTTGCTCAACTGGTATTGTTTGCTTTTCGATCAGAAGTTGATGCCTAGAAGATGTTGCCAAACAGCCTTCTTAACTACCCTGCAGTACTTATCCCCTCTCTGCAGGGAAAAAGTGAATTCTAGAGCCAAATTATTAGGCAAATTGTAATCCAGCAGTGGCAGAAGAATGAGTATTCAAATATAAAATAAACTCTTAAAAAGAATTATTGATCGATGCATTTTTGTAGTGGGGAAAATGTACCTGGCCTAGCAGCAAGTCTTCTTCTTTGTTTTTGGTAAATGCCAATTCTCTCTGGTGGAAGAGATGTGGAAACTAATGCCAAGAGTCATGGTAAAAGCCTTTCTCCTTTTAATAGAAAATTAATACTGAAATAAAAAGCAAGAAACCTTTGAGCAAGGTATCGAAAGGAGTCATACCTTGGAAGTAAAGTAGGTGATTAAAAAATCAAACAAAGCATCTCATATTCGAACTTACCAAGACTCTCATACCATGTAAAATTAAACATCTACTCCTAGAGCTTAAATTAGTAGGAAGTGCCTTGGAACAAGGGAAAGAACAAAATGAGTGAGTTGGAGACTCCACAATCAGGTATCGTTTTCCTGGTGGTTTTCTTCAGTGTACTACTATTTTTCTTTTGGAGTAGTCTTGGCTCACGCAGAGGATAAAAGTATTACTCGCATAGGTAATTAGCAAAAATGCGATGCTATACTTTCAAGACTGTCAAGGGAGTACAGGCTACAAAAGTTATTAGCTGAGATAGTGATTTCTTTTTTCAGTCTTCAATTTTATTTATATTATTGAGAAATGTTCTTGTAGAATATTGGTTAAAACATAGCTCTTTTGTTATTAGATAAGTTTTGAATAAAGGAATATAGATAGGAGTGGAACTCTTTTAGGAATAGGAAGTGGAGTTCTAATAGGAGTAGGACTCTATCTATTCTTTAGTTATAAATAGCTTTAGTCTGTAGGCTTGTAATCAGATTTTCATTATTGTTTTAGTGGAATAAAAACTTTAGTTTTTCCCTCTCTTGTTCTACAACTATTCTGTTTGTTCGTTTGTTTTGTGCATGTTCTGTTATCAAGAATAACATTCTTGATATTTTGCTTTGTTATCTCAACAAAATTGGTATCAGAGCTGGTTAAAGATAGGAAACAGGGTGCTGATCTGTTTTCTAGGAGATTCTCGAAAACAAGAAAGATTTTAGTTTCAGACATGGCAAACAACGCTGTGGCTAAGCAGGAGATAGAAAAGTTTGATGGTACCTCTGACTTTGTGCTGTGGAAGATGAAGATGTCAGCTCTTCTTGGAAATCTTGGTCTTGAAGAAGCGCTGGATGGAGAGGATAAAATGCCAGTTTCGTATTCAGACGATAAGAAGAAGGCTATTATGAAGAAGGCATTTAACACTCTCATACTCAATCTTGGAGACAAAGTGCTAAGGGAAGTTTCAAGACAAAAATCTGCTTTTGAGGTATGGATGAAACTTGATAGTCTCTATCTAACCAAGTCTTTATCTTCTAAACTATATTTGAAAGAGAAATTTTTCACATTCAAAATGGGTGAAGGGAAAACCATTAAAGAACATGTGGATGATTTCAACAAGTTGTGTTTGGATTTAGAAAATATTCAAATCAATTATAAAGAAGAAGATAAAGCTCTAATTTTATTGCAATCTTTACCAAGGAAATATGATACTTTTGTTGATATTATGAAACATGGTAGAGACTCAATAAAATTAGGAGATGTTATAGATGGTTTGAATGCAAAAGAACTTAGAAAGAATGGAGAAAACAAGGAGATGATAGGAGAAGGACTTTCTGTGAGAGGAAGAATTGAAAAGAGGGATTTCCGAGGAAAGATGGATAAACCCAGATCAATGTCCAGAAGTGGCAGCTTCAATGGAAATTTTAGTGGTAACTACAAGTCTTTTAAATGTTTTCTTTGTCAAAAAGAAGGACACATGAAAAGAAATTGTCCACTTAGAAAGAATTTTGAGTTCAAAAAGGGCCAGTTGAGTGGAAAGGATACTATAGTGCAAGAGAGCAGTGACTCAGGATATGAGTCAGCAGATGTTCTTGCTGTCACAGTAAAGAATGCAGAGAAAAATTGGATTTTAGACTCTGGATGCTCTTTTCATATGACTCCAAATCAAGGATGGTTTGAGTCATATAAAAGCATAGATGGAGGACAAGTGTTGCTGGGAAATAATAAGGCATGCAAAGTCATTGGCATAGGCAGCTTAAGGGTCAAAATGTTTGATGGAGTTGAGAGGATTTTAAGAGAAGTGAGACATATTCCTGAATTGAAGAGGAATTTGATCTCACTTGGGGTTCTTGACTCAGAAGGCAGTGTATACAAGTGTGAAGGTGGAGTTCTTAAAGTGTCAAGAGGCTCTTTGGTGATAATGAAAGGGTTGAGACAAAATGGACTCTATACATTTGTGGGAAGCACTGTGATTAATGCTGCTGGAGCTGCTGTAGCTGAGACACAAGCAGATCCTTCTTTTTCTAACCTTTGGCACAAAAGGTTAGGACATGTTAGTGAAAGGGGTCTTATAGAACTACACAAGCAAGGACTATTAGGTAGTAGAAGACTTGAGAAGATGGAGTTCTGTGAAGATTGTGTCTTTGGAAAGGCAACTAGAGTGAAGTTTAATACTTCTATTCACAAAACAGGAGAAAAACTGAGTTATATTCACTCAGATTTGTGGGGGCCAGCCAAGGTGAATTCTTTGAGTGGTGGAAGATACATTCTCACCTTGATAGATGATTTCTCAAGGAAGTTATGGATCTATATTTTGAAAACTAAAGACCAGGTGGTGGAAAAATTCAAGGAATGGAAGAAGATGGTTGAGTTGCAAACTGGATTGAGGGTGAAGAAACTGAGGACTGACAATGGCCTTGAGTTTGTGAATGAAGAGTTTAATCAGCTTTGCAGAAGTGAAGGGATAGTGAGACACAAGACAGTAACTTATACACCTCAACAAAATGGTTTGGCAGAGAGAATGAATAGAACTCTCTTGGAAAGGGTGAGGTGTATGTTGTCTTGTGCTCACTTGCCAAAGCATTTTTGGGCTGAAGCTGCAAACACAGCAACTTACCTCATCAATAGATGTCCTTCCGTGGCATTGGAATTTAAGACACCTGAAGAGATTTGGACTGGTCACCTTCCAAGTTTTGAAAACTTGAGAGTTTTTGGCTGTACTGCTTATGCACATATAAAAGAAGGGAAATTAGAACCCCGGGCAAGAAAGTGCATGTTTTTGGGATATCCCGAAGGAGTGAAAGGATACAAGCTGTGGTATAAACAGGGAAATGTCTCTAAGTGTTTTATTAGTAGAGACATTACTTTCAAAGAGAGTGAGATGTACATGACAGAGCCTCTTGGTGCTGGAAAGCAAATTTTAGAAGTTGAGGAGCTGGAAACTAATGCAGAAAATGTGAAACCTGATAAAGGGAAAACTAAGCTGGAGGTGGAGTTTTTAGATGAAGAAGTTACTTCACATACAGAAGATGAAGCAGATGCGTCAAGGCCATACTCATCTATGGAAATACCTGTTGGATCATCTTCACCTACAAGATCTCAACCTCAAATTGATCAAAGAGAGCTACAAACTTATCAAAGAACTAGAAGACAAGTGAAACCACCCTAGAGGTATGGATTTGCTGATCTAATCTCTTATGCATTTTCTATTGCTGAAGAAATCAGTGAAGATGATCCTAAAAATTTCAAAGAAGCAGTCACAAGCATAAATAGGAAGGATTGGATTAAAGCAATGGATGAAGAAATGAGATCTTTACACAAGAATAAGACATGGATTCTTGTGGAAAGACCTGTGAATCATAAATTAGTAGGTTGTAAATGGATTTTCAAGAAAAAGGAGAATTTACTTGGAGAAGATAAGCCTCGTTTCAAAGCAAGGCTTGTGGCAAAGGGGTTCACACAGAGAGAGGGCATAGATTTCAATGAGGTGTTTTCTCCTGTGGTGAAGTATACGTCTATTAGAGTTTTGTTCTCCCTTGTTGTTCAAATGGATATGGAACTTGAGCAAATGGATGTAAAAACTGCTTTTTTACATGGGAATCTTAATGAGAAGATTTATATGACACAACCAGATGGGTTTGCTGTCAAAGGAGAGGAAGATAAAGTCTGCCTGCTACAAAAATCTCTTTATGGTCTCAAGCAATCACCAAGGCAGTGGTACTTGAGATTTGATGAGTTTATGAGGAGAATTAGTTTTCGGAGAAGCTCTTATGACAGTTGTGTATATGTGAACTGGACTGAAAAGAAGCTGGAGATTTTTCTGCTATTATACGTTGATGATATTCTAATAGCATCAACTGAAATGGCAGAGATTGTAAAGCTGAAAAACCAGCTTAGTGAAGAATTCGAAATGAAAGATTTAGGGGCTGCCAAGAGGATTTTGGGGATGGATATTAAGAGAAATAGGAAGGAGAAGAAGCTATTTGTATCCCAAGAAAAACATATTACCAAAATCCTGGAAAAATTCAATATGGCAGATTCAAAATCAGTTTTGACTCCTCTTGCAGCTCATTTTAAACTTTCTTCTGTTTTGTGCCCCTCAACTAAAACTGAAGAAAAAGAGATGAGTAATGTTCCTTATACGAGTGTAATTGGAAGCATAATGTATTCTATGGTTTGTACAAGGCCAGACTTGGCATATTCAACGAGTCTCCTAAGCAGGTACATGGTTAATCTGGGAAAGGGGCATTGGAGTGCAGCAAAATGGGTGCTGAGATACTTGAGAGGGAGTAAGAATCTTGGTCTTCTTTATGAGCAATCTGAAGTGAGAAATCAGAATCTCTTTGGATATGTCGATTCTGATTTTGCAGGTGATTTGGATAAAAGAAAATCAACTACTGGGTATATATTTACTTTGTTTGGAAATCGCTGGAAGGCATCGTTACAGCCGGTTGTTACACTTTCTACAACAGAGGCTGAATATATTGCCTCTACAGAAGCTTCTAAAGAGGTGATATGGTTGAAGGCTTTGGTTGGTGAGTTTGGGATTGAGCAGGAGAAGGTGATTATCCATTGTGATAATCAGAGTGCCATTAATTTGACTAAAAATCCTATGTTCCACGAGAAGACTAAGCACATTGACTACAAAATGCATTTTGTGAGAGAGAAGGTGGAAGAAGGAAGAATTGAAGTAATCAAGATTCATACAAGCATCAATCCTGCTGATATTCTCACCAAGCCAGTGGATTCCGAGAAGTTTAGAAGTGCTCTAAACTTGGTAAATGTGAGGAGCTTTACTTGTTAAAGTTAACTCAAGTCTATGTTTTAATCAAGGTGGAGATTTTGTAGAATATTGGTTAAAACATAGCTCTTTTGTTATTAGATAAGTTTTGAATAAAGGAATATAGATAGGAGTGGAACTCTTTTAGGAATAGGAAGTGGAGTTCTAATAGGAGTAGGACTCTATCTATTCTTTAGTTATAAATAGCTTTAGTCAGTAGGCTTGTAATCAGATTTTCATTATTGTTTTAGTGGAATAAAAACTTTAGTTTTTCCCTCTCTTGTTCTACAACTATTCTGTTTGTTCGTTTGTTTTGTGCATGTTCTGTTATCAAGAATAACATTCTTGATATTTTGCTTTGTTATCTCAACAGTTCTTATTATATGTATATGTGTATCTATCTATATAGCCAAGATTGGTTGGATAAAACCTCGGCTGGCCAAAGATTGGTAGCAGAAAAGTAGCTTTAGATTAATAAACAAGACAACAGCTAGAGAATTTTACTAACAAAAAAAAAAAAGACAACGGCAAGGGAAGCAACTATACCTATATGATATGGATGGATAAATACAGTTTAGTACCTCTCTAGATTAATAGAACTATTATACTTTCAATTTTCAGATTAAAACGTTTCAGTTGAGACCTTTAAATTTTACTATAAAAAAACAGGATATTAGCCACAACAAATAATTGTGTTTTGTTTCTAAATGTTCTTAGTCATAATAAAAAAGCGGTTACTATGTTGTGATCAATAACCTCATGGTTAAATTTTTTTATTCATAATATGATATTGCAAAGCGTCTTTAGCCACAACAACTTTTTGTAGCCAAAACTAATTGTTATGGCCATACACTATTTGTTGAGGCCAAATGTGGTTTTATCCACAGTGCTTGGCTAATGCTCATTTTTGTAGTGCTTCATTTTGTTATATTTTGGTACAGTGCATATTTGGTAGATCTCTTTCACTTTCCACTTAAAATCAAATCTTTTGTAGTTTTTTTTTTCTTAAATCAAAATTTTTGCATAACAGTTGGTAAACAAAGTAGTACTTGAAAGAAAACAATTGTATTTTATTTGACATTCTAGCATTTGAGTACAGACTTCACAAGAATAACATTTCTGTATTCAGCAGATATGCATTGGAGAGCAGTTAAGATTTCTAAAAAATAGAATAAACATTAATCACTACTGCTCTCAAAGTATTTTGTAATTTATAGGTCTTTCCTGGAGCCATACAAAGCAGCAATTTGCATCCCATATATTTGAAGTCGATTTTTCTGAACCTCAGGTCGGAGACTAACAATTTTGGCAATTCCCTTGATTTCTTCAGCAGTTCCTCCCGCCAAGAAAGCTCCGACCACCTTTCCATTGTTGATCCAATATGTTCCAAACTTGGGTCTCATAGATGATGGCCTGGTAGTGGTATAATCTTGAACATCCACAAATACCACTGGTTCTCCAGCATTGTCTCCAAAAAAAATCCATGAGAGATCAAAGTAATGAGAATACAGGAAAGGAAAGTAGTCATACTCCAGAATGGATTTACCATTCTCACTTGCCTTGATAGCCTTTACAGCTTGCTCTGCTGATCTTCGAGCATGTTCAACATACTGTTCTCTTCTCATGCCATTGTACAATTTCATAGGGAATGTAGCTACATCTCCAACAGCATATACATCTCGGACGCTTGTTCTGAATAAACCATCAGTTTTGATACCGTCCTTTTCCTCCTCAACCTGTCCTTTGAATAATCCAGTTACAGGCCTTGCCCCAATACCAACAACAACAATGTCAGCTTGCAGAACCTCACCATTCTTCAGTTTCACCGTCTTTACCTGTCCATTCGAGTCAGCTTCGAATCCAACTGCAATTGTACCTTTGATAAGTTTAACTCCTTTGTTAACATAGTAGCGCTCATAGAAAGAAGCAATTGCTGGAGTAAAAAGCCGAGCCATGCACCCTTTCTCACGGTAGACCATGGTAACATCTAACTCGTTGATCCTCATAGCTGCTCCAACTTCAAGACCAATGTTTCCACCTCCAATCACTACTACCTTTCCTTTCTGTTTTGCTTCTATTGCTTCTACAAGCTTATCAGCATCACTTATTTCTCTCAAGTAAAAGATGTTTTTGGAATCAGCTCCTTGTACATCTGTCAACTTAGCTGCTGTGGAACCAGTAGCAATGATCAAAGTTTGATACGTATAGACTTTTCCAGATGCACTGGTGAGAGCCTTTGAAGCAAGATCTGCTTTTACTATTTCTGTTCCAAGGATCAATTCAATCCCTTTTCTCATGTACCACTCCGGAAGCAGTAGCTCTCCTCCACTTCCAACACAGACATGGAAACTTGGAAGTCTTGCAGTCTCATTGAGGAATAGATATGACTTACTAAGTGTGGGACGTTCATAAGGTGCTACAGATTCTTTGGAAATAATTGCTAGCTCCCCTGCCATGAGCCCTTGTTTGGTAAATTCCCTTGCTGCATATCCAGCTGCAACACCACCACCAAGGATGATGTACTTGAAATGCTTTGTGTCGAAAATCCCTGAGTGGAAACTTCCTTTCTGGAGGAGATCCTGAGCTTCTGTTATCTTTTCGTCCACAAGTTCTTCAAGATCTTCACATGGCAGATATTTCTTTCTTTCAAGTTCTTCAATACTTCTCATCTCACTGTTGATTGATTGAACATTGTTTAACCAGTTTCTGACTTCCTCTTTTTCTCGTGTTCCGGAAAGATGCTCAGCGTAGAGTCTCTCATCTATATCATCCTTTTGGTTATTTAGCTCTTTTAAAATTCTCTTGAGAATTTTCATATTCTCTTCAGTGTTTTTGTTGTACTTTGAATATTTGGCAATCAGGGTCGATATTGCATCTTCAAGCTCTGAAAGGAAGTTCCTGCATACAGGAAATTTAATAATGCTCATGAGAAAGTCACTTGAATTTGTTTGTTCTAAGAATTGTGAGAATTGATAACATAATTAGTATTGCATAGATATGAAACAGAAGAATATAGCAGGCCTGATCAGCAGAACATAGCTTGTGGAGTTATAGATCCTAAAAGAGTTCAAGGAAATTTCTTACTTGTTTTTCCATGAAACTTGGGTAAGAGCTAACTACTTTGGCTAAAACTTGGAGCAAACTAGAAAGAAAAAAAGAATAGCTAAAATGGGTTTTCAGGTTGCTTTAAGCCTGAGTATTAAGGGAGTTCTTTCCAGCATCCTTTTCATGAAACTGAGGAAAGTTGCAGGAAGGGATTGGGGTCTGTTGTTTTCTTATGTACATTGTTGAATTAACATTTGTCCAAAAGCTTAAGCTATTAGGAAATGAGCCTAACTATGATTATCGAGCCAACACATAATTATTATTAACATTCATAGAGTGCCATAATGGGGCAGTGGCTAGCAATTGGACTTGGAAACCTTGGCATTAATAATTAAGCATAGAGTTTGGGGTGAAAGTGTTTAGTTTTTTGTTCCTATAAAACATAGATAGTTTAGTTCTTAAAGTTGGTTTTGGACACTAGGAAAAATTCATGCTGTCCCGTTGTAAGGTCGAGAATGTGGGAGAAGATGGAAGGAATCATTAAGCTTCCAAGTAATATTGAACCATGATTTAGCAGAATGCAACGCTATCTCTTCTATATATATATATATATGCATATATGTATATATATATAGCTTAGAGAAATAAATTCTTCACCAGGACCAAATTATTCTGTCTTTTGGATTTTAATTAAAAGCATTTATCAACACTCTTACAGTTGCGGTTCCACTACATTGTATATAGTCGAGTCAATAATTA